>JBCNJP010013924.1:0-11660 GCA_039602395.1 Deinandra increscens subsp. villosa
GGAATAATGTTAGGAAAACCCGCAACATTGAAATAAACAAAACAATGGAGGTCGGTAAAGACATCGGATTTCAATTGGAAGGCCACCAAAATCTCGTTGCAAACCTCATTCCCAAATACGTGATGCACCCCCGTTCCCAATGAATTTTCTTTCCATAAATCTTAGAGGCATTGGGAGCAATGATAAACGCGATTGGGTGAAATCTGTAAAGTCCGAGAACAAAATCTCGTTTCTTGCTATTTAGGAAACACAATTCCAAAACTCCACCTCCATCAATCCGAGCACCTTCTGGGGACGATCACAATGTGAATCTGAAATATGCGAGGCTTCGGGAAGATCAGGTGGTTTGATCTCAATTTGGGACCCGAGCATCTTCCACAAAACACTCTCCCACAAATCCAAATTCTACCTGTTAACCAAAGGCTTTCTCATTGGCACCCATCAAGAAATTCTCATCATCAACGTCTACGGTCCTCATGACACATCCTCCAAGGTAGCTTTATGGCTAGAACTGGGTCTCAAACTGGCTGAAAATCCATCCATCCCTGCTATTCTGCTTGGTGACTTCAATGAGGTTAGATTTCCACACGAGCGTTTAAATTCAGAATTCCACCCTGCTAACGCATCAAACTTTAATAATTTCATAACAAACTCGGGTCTCAGAGAATATAACATGGGGGGGGAGGAAATTCACATACGTTTCAGACAATGGGGTTAAATTCAGCAAAATTGATAGGATGTTGGTTTCACCACCTTTCATGCGGCTGTGGCCCAATGCTTCCCTCACGGCACTACCGAGGGTGCATTCGGATCACTGTCCGCTAACTTTGATTACTAATGTTCTTGATTTTGGACCATCAGCTTTTAGATTTTACAACTCATGGATCGACCGACCTGGTTACATAGAAACAGTTAATACAGCTTTCTCACAGTCGGTGGTCCCACAAAACACAAAGGCGGACAGAAGGTTACAACTCAAACTCAAGTCGGTGAAATTGGCACTAAAATCATGGAATATCATCTTTCGCAACAATGAAGATCACGACTTGAAAATCATCAGAGACACAATCGATGGCCTCGAACTGAAGGCTGAGGTCCTTGGCCTCACACCTTCAGAACTTTCTCTCAGACTAGAATGCATCAAAAAAGCAAAGGAGATAAACGCAAAAAAATCACAAGACCTTGCACAAAAATCAAGAATAAAGTGGACGTCCGAAGGTGATGAAAACTCCTCCTACTTTCACGGACTCATTCGGAACCGAACCGCAAAAAACAGAATCAACGGAATCCTTCACAATGGAAATTGGATCTCATCCCCTGACGAAATCAAAGACAAAATGCTCCAATTCTTTTCATCAAAGTTCGCCGAACCGATTGCCAACAGACCGCTATTCCTTTCCAACAGTTTCAAAAAACTTTCTGCCACCGACTCAGCCTTTCTAATCACCCCCTTCACAGCACAAGAAATCAAAAGTGCAGTATGGTCCTGTGGAAACGACAAAGCTCCAGGGCCGGACGGGTTCAATTTCAAGTTCATCAAAACTCACTGGGACCTAATCGAGGTCGGTGTTCTCCAGATTTTACAGCAATTCCACTCAACGGGGAAAATCAGCCCTGGTTGCAACTCTTCGTTCATTGCTCTCATCCCAAAAAGAAAAGACCCGCTTGAGCTTTCACACTTTCGTCCTATCTGCCTTATCGGATGCATATACAAAATCATCTCAAAGGTCCTTGCCATTCGACTCAAAGCTGTCATTGCAGCCGTCATAAGCAACACACAGTCGGCCTACGTTGGGGATCGATCAATCCTTGATGGGCCACTCATGCTCAATGAAACCATTGCCTGGCTCAAACATAAGAAAAAAAAGGCCATGCTTTTCAAAGTAGACTTCGAAAAGGCTTTCAACAGCCTCAACTGGAACTTCCTGGACTCCATTCTTTCTCAAATGGCTTTCCCCGTCAAATGGAGATCATGGATCCGAGGCTGTCTCTCTTCATCTAAATCTTCCATTCTTGCCAATGGTTCACCCTCCTGCGAATTTCAAATCCAAAGGGGGGTAAAACAAGGCGACCCACTTTCACCGTTTCTGTTCATCATTGCCATGGAAGCACTACACATTGCTTCTGAGAAGGCAACTCTTTCGGGGACCTTCACTGGTATCCAATTGCCTGGTGATGGCCCAACACTGTCCCATCTCCTGTACGCTGATGATGTCATCTTTGTCGGAGAATGGCGTGATTCGAACTGTAGATATCTTGCTCGTTTCCTCAGATGCTTTCATATCTCCTCTGGCCTAAAAATCAATTATGACAAATGCCGCCTATTCGGAATCGGAGTAAACACACAACAAATGGAATCCATGGCTGCCACACTTCAATGCAAAGTCGACAAACTTCCTTTCACCTATCTGGGGATCCCGATCGGAGCAAACATGAGACTAAAGAAAAATTGGGAACCGATTGTTCAAAAATTCAAATCCAGGCTAAACGGTTGGAAATCCTCAATCCTCTCTCAAGGCGGAAAGGCAATCCTCATTAAATCTGTCCTCGGCTCTCTCCCAACCTATTTTCTCTCTCTTTTCCGGGCCCCTTCTTGCGTCATTCTTGAACTTGAGCGCCTTCGAAAAAACTTCTTTTGGGGTAACACTTCGGCACACAAAAAAATCCCATGGGTAGCATGGAACAGAATCACCGCCCCCAAACCATGCGGAGGCCTTGGGATTGGTAGCCTTAGGGCGGCCAACCTAGCACTCCTCTCCAAATGGGGGTGGCGTTTCAAAACAGACAAATCCGCCCTTTGGGTCTCAGTCATCCAAGCCATACATTCCTCCAACAGATTCCACGACATCCTTCCACTCAGAAAATCCATCCCCGGCTACTGGAAACCAATCACCAGCGTATTCAAGGAGCTCGCAGACGAAGGCATTCAATTCTGGGACGACGCCAAAGCAACACCTGGGGTCTCCACTTCTATCAAATTCTGGCACGACACTTGGCTAACACACACAAACCTGAAATCAATGTTCCCGGATCTGTACCTGTTCGAGAAGTGCAAATCCTGCAAGGTAGACGAAAGAGTCCTTTCGACCAACAACGTCACTACACACTCCAGATGGAATTGGAAATCACAACCCGCTTCCCCCTCTGTTCTACACTCACTACTACAACTATCCTCCATCCTCCAACCGTTCAGATTTTCTTCTGCTCATGACCATTGGGTCTGGCTTGGCTGTAACAGCCTTCAGTTCTCCACCGGAAGCATTCGCAAAAGACTAGAACAATCTTTGGCTGACTATCCCTTCAAACATCAATGGTCAAGTTGGATTCCCAGAAAAGTTGATATCTTTGTCTGAAAAGCCGCTTTAAACAGGATCCCTGTGAAAACAGAACTCCTAAAACGTGGTATCGCTTTACAGTACTCCTCTTGCTCCTGGTGCTCCATCACTGATGAAACAACAAATCACACTCTCTTCGACTGCATCGTTGCACGTGAAACCTGGGGCCTCGTGGCCTCCTGGACAAATCACCACCTTTCTTCTCCGGTCTCCCTTGATCAAGCCTATTCCCAAGCATCCACTCTTGGTCCCGCTACCAATATCAGTAAAACACTCAAAGCGATCGTCGCGGCAACGGTTTGGGAACTATGGAAAGCCAGAAACGGGAAGGAATTCGAGGGTCGCAACACACATCCAAGAAGAATCATAGAAGAAATCAAATCTGAATCCTACATTTGGTTAACCAGTCGCGCAAAATTTAGAAATTTAGTTTGGAATGATTGGAAACGAGATCCTTTGTCTTAGTTGTAACTACTTATTTTGTTCTTTTCATTCTGTCCTTGTAATCCTTCTCCACTAGTAACTTGCTAGTGGTGGTTTTAATACAACTTTTGCTGTTCAAAAAAAAAAAAAAACCAAACCAAGTTCACGTAAGAGAGCCTCAAGCCATGTGAGTTCTGCAACCGCGTTAGCGAAAGCCTTGTATTCTGATTCAGTGGAAGAACGTGAGACAATGTGTTGTTTGCGAGCCTGCCAGGAGATAAGATTAGACCCCAAATAAATTGCAAATCCACCTGTAGAGTGCCGATCTACCGGACAACCGACCCAATCGGCGTCGGAAAAGGCGTGCTTGATGAGCATACCAAGGTTGGAAGTACCAAGCAAATATCGCAATATTCGCTTAATTGCAACCCGATGATTTTTCTGTGGGAGCATGCATGAATTGGCAGACCCGATTGACAACAAAGGTAACATCTTGATGGGATAAGGTAACATAATGCAAGACACCAACCAACTGGCGATATTTGACTGGATCAGCAAAGGGAGCACTCTCCTAGATGTTTAAGGCCGTGGAGGTGCTCATAGGGGATGGAAGGAGTTTGGCAATAGAGTGACCAGCTTGTTGTAGAAGCTCCATGATGTAATTCTTTTGTGATAGGATAATTTCATGGCCACGTTTAACAATCTCCAGGCCCAAAAAGTAATAAAGATCACCTAAGTCTTTTAGTGCAAGTTCATTACTGAGTCGATGAACCACTTTGTCTACGACCGCCGAGTTGTTTCATGTAACAATAATATCAGCGACATAAACAAGGAAGTAAATAAGAACAACCTTGGAGTTGTAAATAAAAAGTGACGGATCCATTTTGGAACCATAAAACCCAAGCCGTTGTAAGGCGGTGGACATGCGAGCAAACCACGCTCGGGGAGCTTGCTTTAGATGTCACACCCCCAATTTCCACCTAACGGAGTTTAACCGCGTGAGGGTATGATCCAGACCAGGATCCCAGACTTCAGTTACAACCAAGCCATAAACAGAGTTTAAATTAAGTAAATAAAAGCAGTGATTACAGACCCAAATGAATTAAAGGTTCAGCGGAAGCATAACAAGAGTTACATATATTGTTTACAAAATGTTTAATTCAACTGATTGGAGATAATGTTTTTCAATTTAAGAGATAACGTTCAGTACTGCCGCCGCCGATGCCTTCGATGATCCTCCTAGCGACCTGAAAAGCATTCAACAATCAAGTGTCAGCCAAGGCTGGTGAGTTCACTAAGCAGTCTACCCGTCACAAGTAGACCAAAGTTTTATGATCAAAGAAAGGTAAAACACAATCAATATCATAGGATTAGTAAGTTTTCCATATCGTAGGTAGCTAGCCTGAGTTATGCTCATTTGAATTGTTCGCAACCGAAGCTGACAACGTATAGGTATTACCTACGGATTTTGCCTTCCCGTGTCCTGAAAGACCACGGAGGGTAGGGTAACATTGGTCCCAGTCCGACCTCCAGTCGGGTTGGTGCATCCCGTGCACCGCTGGGCGGGGGTGTCAATCCCCAGTAGTACTACTCAACATCACCTAGCTATTCTATATTAACGGCCCGAATGTAAGGACTTTTTAGTTTATCAATCAATTCAATGATACATATGATATTTGGTCGGAAAAGTTTACTTAGTAAGAAATACCTTACCGTTGCTCGTCATCATCCCTGAAAGGACATAACAGTATATAGTAATGAACTCACCTTAGGTTGCTCAGCTTATTCTTCAAATAAACCCGGTTATGATTGTTAACGAGGACCTAATAATCATATTAAGGTCTTAGGTGTTAGGTTGTTTAACTTTTGGCTATACCGTTAAGACCATAACATTAGCACATTGGAAAGTACGACACGACATAACGACACGCGACACCGATGGTTGATCATACACAAGTGTTTATATTCATCAGGAGTTCAAGCAAGTATTTTCATAGTATAGAGCATGCAAGTCATGGCATATCATTCAAGCAAATTGTACAAGTGTGGATTCTGGTCACAGTTTCGCTAGCAGTTTCGCTAGACAGTTTCGCCGTGTACACGGGCAGCACTTTCGCTAGGCAGTACCCGGCGACACAGTTTCGCCAGGCTAGTTTCGCTCGAAACTGTTGGCACAGTTTCGCTAGCCTAGTTTCGCCCGAAACTGGTTTGAACTTTCGTTCAGGGAATTTCGCTTGGTAATTTCGTTTGGTCAGGTCTGGTCAGTTTACCTAGCGACACTATAGTTTCGCTACCTAGTTTCGCTAGAAGGAGATAGGCACAGTTTCGCTGCACAGTTTCGCCTGATGAAGGCACAGTTTCGCTAGTCGCTAGAAAAACCCGTAAATTTGCCTAAAAATCTTTCTAACAGCTTCTGTATCACATGCAAATCAATATCTAGCATACCTAAACGTTTACTAACATCATACAAGCAATTTTAACACCTAAAACACGGATTTCAGTCATCAATTTGTTAAGAACACTTTTTCACATAAAGGAACTCAAATTGCATGGATCTTCATATATACAAGGCAAGTTGCAGAATTTATGTTACATCTAGTATTCCTAAGCATCATGGCAGTAGCAGAAGTCGTTGCATGTGGATTTAAGCATACATTTTAGTCTAACATACAAGAAATGCATAAAGGTGGTTCATGTGACTCACGGATGATCTCTTATGCTCAAGAGGGTGAAAGCTTGGGGCTGGAATCTCGGTTCCTCGAGTCGTTTTCTGCTGGCCAGAAGTCACAGGAGAGGGAGAGTGCAGAAGTGGTGTGTGTTTGTGTGATAGTGGTAAAAATGAGAAAGTTAGGCTTGGGTTTGCTTATATAAGGTGCCAGTTTCGCCCGCAATTTCGCTGGCAGTTTCGCTGGCCACGCGAAACTGGTCAGGCATCAGCCAACCGGGCGAAACTGTAATTTCGCCCAGTAGTTTCGCTGGTCACCAAAACATGCAAATTTTATTCTAAGTAAGGTAAGCACGTTTTCTCGATAAATCACATAATTTCACAATGAATGTATTAAGCATGTTGCATAACTTCACACAGTGGTAATAAGCAAATAATCATATAACACATATGGTCGGGTTCGGTGATCAACCAAGGGTTGTGGACGTATCCGGTCTCGGTAAGCATTAATTAGTTAATTTCTACTGATAATGTGACTAACGGCGTTTGTCTAACGGAACTAACGGTTTTAACGGAAAGACTTAACGGAGTTAACTTGGGAAGTTACGGTTGTCACATTAGACCATACATAGACTTGTGAAGCTTGCACACATAATTCGGTCACGTGGACTCAATAAACCATTGTGGTTGTTTAAGGTAGATGGTTTTCTTGAATTCCCGTAAAGGAAGACATTTTTAACATCTAATTGTCGAAGCTGCCATTTGTGTGAAACAACAAGAGATAACACTACCTAGATGGTGGTGGACTTAACCACTGGACTAATGTTTCATGAAAACTAATACCGGGTTGCTGTGTAAAGCCTTTGGCAACAAGTCTGGCTTTGTAATGAGAGGGGGCTCCTGTTTTATCTCGCTTACTGTAAATCCACTTACATTCAACAACATTAACACCAGAAACAGGTGGGACAAGAGACCATGTACCGTTTGTGACAAGTGCAGAGTACTCGTCAGCCTTAGCTTGACGTCATCCTAGGAAATTTGTTAGCAATTGTAAAGGTTGTGGGCTCGGTATCAGGTGGGGTAGGTTGTGTTTCAGATTCGCTATGGGTTGAAAGATTAGAAGGCGCCTGAGTGGTTGTAGAGGATGTGGTGGTGTGTGTCACACCCCAACCGGCAGCAGAATTTACGTCAATCAACTAAAGTCTTAATAATTAATCATTACCAAATTCCAATTCAAACATGAGTTTCAAATATACATAACATAACATCAAGATAAAGTCTTGATTAATTTAACTAGGTCCAAAGCATCCTAGATGCATCAATCAAGTATGGCTTAAACTGCGTTTCCTGTAACATGTATAAAAATAGAGAATGTCAACTAAAATAGTTAGTGAGTAAAAATAGGGTTATAATACATAGAGTCAAGTTATTCTACATCCATAAATTATCCTACATCCATTGCGAATTAATCTAAGCCACCCATTTTCCCCCACATGCATGGCACATGTTATTTCCTTCCACATGCAAGGCACATGCGTCTTTCCCCCATACTATTTAAATGCCCGTAACTTTTTTATACGTCAATATTAAAAAAAAAAATCATCGTAGTTACGAGTGTTTTATTATCTTTCCAACGCCTATAGTGAAGGCATACTTTCGAGGATTTTTTTTTTTTGCTAGAAATGAGGGTCTTAAAACTAGGCAGATTTATGGTGTTTATCACTGGTTCTTTATTTAACTGCACTTAATATGGTGTTTTTTCCCTTTTTCTTTTTAGAGTAAATTACGGATTTAGTCCATGTGGTTTGCACATATTTCACATATAGTCCTTACGTTTCATTTATTACGGATATGGTCCCAAACATTTGTCAAACCGTATCGGATTTCGTCCCTAACCCCAACGGGCGTTAAAAAAATCTGTTAAATGAATGTTAAAAGACTATTATGCCCCTTTTCAAAAAAATATATAAATAAAAAATTTATATAAGAAACACATCCGTAACTCCCACCCACCCACCCCATTCTCCTTATCAGAATTAATGCCGGAAAAACCGCATCCACTCCATGGCTCCATGCCTAAATTCCTTCTCTCAAATCAAATTCCCAAATTTGATCGGTGAATTTTTTACAATTTGGGAAACCTTTCATGAGTAATATATATGGCTTCTTTAACGGTTGATTTCCAGTGGTCACGTCCGTCCGAAGCGGCGATGGAGGTTTAAATAGTCCGTGAGAAGGTATTCCTCCTTCCCGCCCCAACAATCTGAGTTTGTTGGCGCTATTGAATAATTCCAGTAGTTTGAGCACATCAACATGAATCTATTGCAACTTACAAAATCGATTTTGGTTCAGATTTGGTCAAATTTGAAAATCACAGATTTATGTTCTTCATGAAGTCTTCAATGGCACATTTACAATTTCTCAATGGTTTTTATCAAATCTTGTTTCTACACATTCAGTTTGATGTAGCGAATTTACTTGTCAATCACTTTTGAATTTCATTCAAGAGCTGAATAGAATTAAGCTCATGTTCATCGTTTTTTAAACTACCAGCGCTACTATTCTTATCAAATTTTTACTTTCAAATCTGATAGAAAACTTAAGAAATTTGGATGTCTTTTTGATCAGTTGGTTATGGCGAGATACTGAAATTTTCGGATTGGATTCTCATAGAGATCTGATAAGTCGCAAGGTTCTGGATGTAAATCTGTTCATCATTCGTGAGATGAACCCTCGTTTTTTAGGGGAGGATAACCCTTGTTTTTTTTTTACTTTTTTTATATTAAATAAAAGAGAAGGGGTATATTGGTCATTTAACATCAACTTAACAGATTTTTTTAACAGAAGTTAGTGGTAGGGACTATATCCGTAACGATTTGACAAACGTTTGGGACCATATCCGTAATAAATGAAACGTAAGGACTATATGTGAAATCTGTGCAAACCACAGGGACGAAATCCGTAATTTACTCTTCTTTTTAACTGCACTTTTATGATGTTTTTCACTGTTAGTTTAAATACATTTTTGGTGTTTTTTTTATATTCATACTAACTGTATTTTTTGGTGTTTTTCGTTATTATTATAACTCAAGAATACAAAATGGTATTTTTAACATGTGACATGATGTTTTTTCAATTGTATTAGTTCGATAAATATTTTAAAAAATGTTCAGTTTGAAATATGCAATAAAAAACATCTTAAAAAATTATAGTTTGAAAAAACAGTGGAAAAACACCATAAATTACCAGTTTTAAAAAACTCATTTCATGTTGAAAAAAAAATCTCAAAAGTATGCCTTCACTATAGGCGTTGGAAAGATAATAAAACGCTCGTAATTATGGTGTAATTTTTTTCGAAAAATATTGACATATGAAAAAGTTACAGCCGTTTAAAGAATATGGAGGAAATAACATGTGCTTTGCATGTGGAGGGAAATAACATGTGTCATGCATGTGGGTGAAAATGAGTGGCTTAGATTAATCCGCAATGGATGTAGGGAAAATGCAGGATAAAGCGATTCATATGTCAAATATAGACTCAAGCATGTATGAATAAACCTATATTAAATTTTAAAGTTAAATACGATTTGCGTCCCTAGGGTTTGTAAATTTTAACTATTTGAGTCCATTTTCTAAAATTTCAACAGATCTCGCCTCATGGTTGCTTTTTTTAACAAATCGAACCTCATGTTTTCATTTCGTTGCTAATTGAGTCCCTGGCAATGTTTTAAAACCCGGGTCGAACCGGCCGGTTCAACCGGGAATCGGCTCCCTTTCCGGTTCTTTAATGTGCGATTTTTTGGGTTGAACCGACCCGCTTTGAACCGGCCGGTTTCCCGGTTTTTTCCGGTTCAACCGGTTCAACCGGTCCGGTTCAACCGGTTTTCTAATTATTTTTATTTATTTATTTTTTTTTAACTTTTTTTTATTTTTTTTTATTTTTTAAAGTTTAAAACTTATATTTTCTTATGAAATACATAATTGATATTATTTTTGAGTGGATTATAATTGTAGTTTAACTACTTTTGTTGGGGTGTACAAGTTTATTAGCATTTTTATAAAAAAATATATATAAATCCCCTAACCGGTTCAACCAGCCGGTCTAACCGGTCCGACCGGTCGAACCAGTCCCGGAAGGTTTTCCGGTTCAACTAAAAAACCGGTTTTTAAAACATTGGTCCCTGGGCCTAACGGGGTTAGATTTTTTCTGTTAAGTGGAAGAAGTATTTTAGTCATTTTACTTATGAGGTATTATTTATATATGTTATCAATATCAAGGGACTACTTTTGTAATTTTATCAAAGATGTTAAAATAAAAAAATAAAAATAAAAAACAAGATTGTCTCCTCACCCAACCCATCCGGCAGCCCCTTGTAACCAACCACCACCGCCTCTGATCCATCCAACAACCCCTTTTTCTTCTTCCTTTTTTATACCCACCCCACCCCACCATATCTTCTTCTTCCACCGGTGACCAACCAGCACCGCGTCTGACCTAATTATCTACCCCCTCAAGTACAGTGGTCTCCGGCGACTTCTTCGCATTCCCATCAATCAGCCACCATTACCAAACCTACCCCGAAAACCCATTACCATCACCATCGCCGCCATCGTCTCGAATCAAAATGCTTCAAAACCCAAATCAATCTTCACAGAATCACCAAAACCCATATCAAATCTTGCAAAATGTCCCTATTGTGTTTCTTCTTAAATCTTCCATTTTAGTCCACACTCAACCTCGCAACACCAAATCTGTTAACAAACAACCATAATCGAAGAATGCATGTGATGATCGGAGGTTTAGAAAGGGGGTTATCTAGCCAAAACCGAACAAGAAATCGAAAATGCTTACTTGATCGAAAGGAGTTCACGGCGAGATGGGTTTTGCACAAGAGACAACTCTGACTCGAGCTCCCTTCCGTCATAGTCGTCGTCGCCGGAGGCGCGAGGCGGAACCCTAACCACTAATTGCCGCTGACACGCGCCGGAATCTCGTTTCATGTTTCTCACGACTATTTAGCTCTGTTTCAGTGACTGGGAAATCTGGTGGTGGACGGATGATCGGCCCATCGGTGTGCCGGAGAAGACGCCGGAGTTCCCAGCCCCTCTCGATCTCTACTTGGTGGAACAAAAATGAGGGCTTTTTTTAAGTTTTTAGTTTAATTACTTTAAATAAATTACAAAATGGCCCCTGATCTATGCTAGTTGTATAAATAGTTCCTAATGTGTGAAATGAC
>JBCNJP010013925.1:0-11659 GCA_039602395.1 Deinandra increscens subsp. villosa
AACTCTGACTTATATCGATCTTACAAGATCTAATGGTGAAAAAAGGTGTCTACCCGTGTACACTTATGGGGGTGTTCACAATGAACTTTTCATATATATATATATATATATATATATATATATATATATATATATATATATATGATTAGGTTCAAATGATAACTTTTATTTTGAGAACTTTTGAGAACTAAATCTCAACCACTAATTTCAGGTGGGGACCACTATAATTAATCGGAGGGTTTTCCATATATATAAATTAGTGGCTTAGAATGAGTTTGTTATTTTTAAGCGATAAGTGTTTAATAATAATAAAGAAAACCTGGAAAGTTGTTAGAGACGTTGAAATATAAGTTTTGTTGTTAAAAAAAGTTATATTGTTTTATAAAACTCACTAAAAATTATAAAACTCATTGTTGAGTTTTAAAACTCACTATTGTGTTTAAAACTCACTACAACTTATGTTCTATAAAACTCATTGAAAATTATAAAACTCACTACAAATTATAAAACTCACTCTTAAGTTTAAAACTCACTCTTGTGTTTACAACTTATTGTTTTTAAACTCAGTGCAACTTTAAAAATCGACGTTCAATAAAACTTACTGAAAATTATAATTTCAAATTAAAAAAATAAAAAATAAAAAAAAACTAAAAACTTTAGAATTAAACCCTGAAATAAAATATAAATATAGAAATATGACAAAATAAAAAAATACAAAATTCAACAGCAATTAGTTTTATAATTTTAGTGAGTTTTATAGAACAATATAAGGGGTTTACGGGGTCTACACTTTTTAAGAGGGTCTACAATAAACCTTTGACTATATATATATATATATATATATATATATATATATATATATATATATATATATGAATTGGGGTAGAATACATCCACTAAATTCCCTGCATCCTCTACATCCACTCCCTATTTTAAAAAAAACACCAAAAAAACACTTTCTTTAAACAATTTTTTTAAAAAAAACATCATATGTCAAATCGTTATATATTCTTTCTGGAACACCTTTTTGTAAAAAAAATTTATGGCGTTAGAGGTGTAGTGTTTTAAAAAAAAATTTGTTAAAAAGTTATTTTTTGGTGTTTTTTGTGAAAAAGAGTGTGGATGTAGAGTTTTTGGTGGATGTAGAATAACTCATATATATATATATATATATATATATATATATATATATATATATATATATATATATAGGGTTAGGTTCAAATGAGAACTTTTTGTTTTGAGAACTAAATTTCAAAGGGGGACCACTACAATTCATGGGAAGGGGGATACATGTAAATAAACTTGTGGCTCAAATTAGTTCTTTTTAGTTCTCAAATCAAATTGGTTCTCAAATGATCCTTGTAGGTTCGAAAACAACAACCGTTCACGATATTCTATCAATCACGAGTGCGGAATCCAAGTGATTGATTGATTCAAGATAAGAGATGAGGAGAATACTAGAAAACGATTAATATAAATGATAAAAACCTGTTCTTTGCACACAAGACGAACTTGTCGGGTACAAGAAAAGAAGTCGTAAACTAGATCTCTCGGGTTTACGATCGTAATCAGCTCCCTCTCTCTAGAATCGTAAACCAGCCCCCCAGAATCGTAAACAGCAAGCCCCAAATGAGGAGGTCTAGTGGGGTTTATATAGGCACCCCAATGGGTTTATTATTGGGCCTCTTGAGTCATAAACCCAATAGTAAACTCAAGCCCAACCATAAACTAGCCTACATACAATAACCAAACTAGTCTACTAAACTAATGAAACCCTCTAAGCCCAGCCCAACATATTTAAAATTACAACCCTCATAATCTAGCCTCTACAATCTTCCCCTAGGCTTGTGATATTAAATGTTTTTTGATCTTTGAAAATCTTCTTCTTGACTGGCTTGCATAGATGTTGATGAAGATTCTTTCCGCAGAAATCTTCAGTGAGTTTCATGACGGGCACTTGGGACTTCCTCTTGATCAGCATCAGCTAGAACTTCTTGAAATGAACAAGTTAATGAGATGGAGAATTCTCATTGACTTGCTTCTTTTGAAAGAATTGGTTCTTGCTGAATCTTCGGTAACTGTCTTGAATCTCAAAAAAATTAGAGGGTAAAAAGTTTGAACACCTCTAACTTTGAAGAACTTGGTTGTTGATCTTGGGTCTTCATGATCTCTGACTGCTCTCTGCATCATTTTCTTCATCAATGATCGACTTGAAATCTTCAGCTTCCCCTAAACTTGTGAGCATTTTCTTTGAAAAACTTTTGAAGCTTTTGGAAACTTGTAAAGACACCAACAACTTCCCCTGAATAGTTAATTTTCCAGATGGAAGTCTTGTCCGGGTGGTTCTTTAACTTTGAGCAGCAGCAACATCTTTCTCTCATCAACCTGTCTGACACACATTTGAAAAAAAATATACTCCACCAGACATTTGATGACTGGTCTTTGGGTAAGAGGATAATTATCATCTGTTTAGTTGATTCAAATTAATATAATTTTAACCAAAAACCCTAATATAGATTACGGGTTTTCTATAAAACTTCCCCTGAACCCAAGACCTCTAAAGACTTCCCCTTAGTTGATAACTTCCCCTCAGCTAAGGACTTCACCTAAGATAATACATATTATCTTCGAGTTCCCTTCAGATACTATGTATTATGGAAGTCTTTTCATTACATAATAAGTATCATCCTCGAGTTCCCTTCAGATAATACTTATTATCCCCTCTCCTTCCCTTAAAAATTTATTAAGATCTGACTGAGGAAGTCTTTTCCATTAGATAATAAGTATCATCCTCGAGTTCCCTTTGGATAATACTTATTATCCCATACTCCTTCCCCTAAAAATTTGGCAAGATCTGTCGGGGGCATATTGTCATGCATTAAAACCCATGAAAAACACATTTTAACTTCTCAAATCGACCTGGCCAAGACGAAAACACACCAAAAAGAACTTAACGACTCACACACGAAAGGTATAAACTAAAAAAATACTTACCAAACCAAACATGAGAAAGTTTACAAGGGATCAAACCGTATGAATCTGACTGAGGAACCCTTTTCAGCTTCAGTTACTCAACTAGTCCAGGTGATTGCCGGTATGTTTGTCCGCTTTAAACTCAAACCTGTTTAATCCCAACCGAATGCGTCATGCTTAATATAGTACAATATTACCATCATGTTTAATTGTCCCCACACCCAAGCGTACACAGCAATACCTACCCAACCTCAGAGTTTATTGAGGATTCACAAACCCCCAGCTTGAGGAACCATGCAACACCGTTATGATTACCACTTATTTCATTAATCATCAGTCGGTGATCAGGTCGGCCGAATAAGCACGCAAAGAAGACCAAACTGAATGATTATTTTTCATTTTCTTTTCATTTTCTTTTCTTTTTCATTTCTTTTTCATTTCTTTTTCTTTTTCTTTTTATTATGTGGTGTAGTCATAACAGCATAAACATGGCGTGTGAGAGAGTGAATACTAGGTATAATTACCACTCTCAACCCATTTTTGCCGGGACTCAGTTTTTTAAACCATGCAAACTGAGATGGGAAACTAAACACATATATATATTTTAAGTTCATTGCACTTTCATTGGAGGTCATAAGTTTAGGTCGAGCCTACCGAGCATATCACCGTGGAGCTTGCCTTTCACTTCCGCCTTACGCGTGTCAGCCATCTCCAACCCGGACATTCATTTTACTTCCCCTAAACTTCTCAAAAACAAGACACAAACAATTAAAATTTTGAAAAGCACACTATTTTTAAGGGGTCAACTTTTTCTTCATCTTTACATTTCTTCCCCTTGCTTTTTGATTTTTAATGTCACAATCTTGTGAACATCATTTTTCAGTTTTTTTTTTTAAACAAGAAATAAAACACACAAACACACTTAAAAGAACAAAACACAAAATTTTGAAGATATCTGGACAAGCTAACTTTCAAAGTATTGATTTGAAAATCTAAGAAAATTAGGTTTCATGACATGCACACTTTATTGCATTTGAAGTCAAACACATAATCAATCAACAACTTAATTGACACTTTAATGAAATAGGTTTGACTCAAAAGACCATTTGCTACCTCATCATTCAAACAACCAAGTTAAGAACAGTACCTTTCATGATGATGTTGACATTTTACCTCTCGAAGAGACATACCTTCCATTGTATAGATTACTTGACATTACATGAAGATACGTCTCCTAAACTGTGCCTGGAACAATCACTTATCAACAAACAAATTAGTAATAAGAACGTTAGTGATAATCCTCCTTGATCGTTCTTGCACATAGTGAGACATTAGTTAGCTAATGGTACCCAGGCCATTGTTTTTCTGGGTACACCTGAGGAATCAATAAAAGATACTTCTTGTAAGAACATCCCCTTTGAAAAATCATGAAGTTGGGATGGAACTGCCTTGATTTTTGGTTTCCAAGTTCCAGGTGATTTAACATTTGTTTTAGTCACCTTTGGAGTTGTGACTCTAGGTATTTCAACCTTCTTCGTTTTAGATTCATTTTTTAAAACAGTTTTTGTTTTAATCACCTTTTGAATTGTGACTTTAGGTGTTTCAACCTTCTTCATTTTAGAATTATTTTTCAAAACAGTTTTAGTTACCTTGGGAGGGGTAACTTTGGGTTTTTCAAGTTTTGATTGCTTTGAAAATGGTTTCATCACCTTTTTTTTTAAAAATTTTGATAACTTGGAAAGCTGTTGTTTTGATTTAAAGATTTTCTTTCAGCTTTGGCAGCGCCCCAATGTTGATCAGAGGGTTTAACCTTAGGAGCAACAGTCTTCCTTGCCTTAGGTATTTGCACCATCATTGGCTTAGACCTTACAGACTCCTGAGATGAAACCCTTTGAGTTTTCGGATAATATGGTTCATAGGGGCGATAAAGACAGTTCCTAGCAATATGACCAGCGGTGCCACAATTAAAGCAAGTCTGCTTCTTTAGATAGAAGTCAGACGTGTACCCATTTGTCTTCGGTGGCTGATATGGAGCTGGTTTGCCTTGTGTATGCTTCTTTGGTTTGACAATAGCTTCAGATTTGACTTTCTGCTGGTTTGTCGAAGCCTGTGTCGAACCTGTCTTTACTATCTTTGTGCTTACTTGATTCTTTGACGTTGAAGCACCATTCTTGCAATTACAACGGCAACTGCATGATCCAACTGAAGAAATGGGAGACACAGCTACTCCCTTGAGTTTTTCATTCTTCACTCCAGCTATTGGTTTCATAGTTGGATGCTTGATGGTGATCTTTGGCCTCTCAACTTTAGGTTCACTTATCACTCCATCGGTTATTCCCTTGAACTTGGAGGAGAAGGATGGTAATTCATATCTTACATCTGGTTCTTGGTCAAACATTGATCCAGATGTCATAAAGATCTTCCCCTCAGGCCGTGTCGTCAAGATCACCTTTTCCCTTTTGACTTCGTCAATTACTTTGAAGCATGGGGTTTCAATTTTAGGGTATGGTTTCAACTCTATCCCAGCATCATCAGACTTAGAGTTGTGACACCTGTCATATTTCTGGCACTCAGCATCATTGTCTGATATATCCTTTACTCTCCCTTCACCATAAGTCATGTTTGCTTCATTAGCAATTTCTTCTTGAGTCAATGGTGTAGTTCCAACCAAGAGACTATCAATAGGAGGAGCAGCTTCTTTATAATCATACTTGGTTCGTTCAACTTGTTCCTCACTAAGAAGTATTCCTATAATGTCTCTGGGAACTGGTGGAGGAATAATGTTGTTTACAGACAGAGACTTATCTGACTTTTCTGACCCAAACCCAGTTTTATCTTTCCCAACTTGGCCAGTTACAACAGCATGTGACAATTCCTTTCCAACATCGAGCATTCGTTGATTTCTTTCCTGATTGCAATCATACTTGACCTGTAGCTCATCATATTTTTGCTGCAGTTCATTTAATTTCTGTGTCAGCTCAGATATCTCAATCCTAGCCCGATCATGTAAAATAGTCTTCTCCGTTGCCAGCTTTTGATATTTCTCAATGTCTAGTTTTTGGGCTTTTACTTTCTTTTCACTCTTTTCCCATCTACCCTTAAAAGAACTCCTCTTGCATTTTATCTCAAACAATTCTATCTCATAATTTTTACAAATTTGCCTAAGTCCAGGAATTATACGGGCACAAGTAGTATTGGGGCATATCTCAGTTTTGTCAACTTCATCTGCGAAAGCATCTTTGTCCTCAACTATATTCTTTTCTTCAACCACTGAACTCATTTTCTTTCTTTAGATATGCGGCCTTTGAAGATTTTGAAGAATCGGCAAAAACGGCAAAAGTATTATTCAAAAAATAGTGTCAAAAACTTAAAACTGAAAACGGAGGCCTTCGGAGTGGAATTTGGGGGTCCAAACGAGCTCCCCTAGACGTTAGTCTGGGGTAATTCTGGGGCTTGATGTCACGAACGTCGTGTTAAAATTTGAGCTTCTAACTCAAAACGAGTCAAAAGTTATGTCCGTTTTCGAGAAGGTGTGAAATAGTGACTTTTTGCCGTAAATCCTGTTTCCGATCGTAAACACTGTTCCCGATCGTAATCTCTGTCGTAAACCCGATTCCGATAACCCTTAATCGTAAACTCGTTTCCGACCCAGGCTGATCGTAAACACGTTTCCGATATGAACGAATCGTAAACGCGATTCCGGTTTGAAAATATCGTAAACACCCAAAGTTCCGAACTTTAAGTCGTAACTCAAAATTTTAGGTCGTAAACACACAAAAATCGTTTCTTGATATCGTAATCACGTTTCCGATGAAGATCTTCAAATGCTGCCAGTCGTAAACACTCAAGAAAACCCAGAAATTTATCATAAACCTTCAAACACAGCAGCAGCTCAATCGTAAACACCAAAAAGATGAAGAACACGAAGAACACTGAGTCGTAAACACTCAAAACGACCCAGAAACTGATCGATAACACCCAAGAACAGCAGCAGCAGCGATCGTAAACCTGAAAAACTCAAGAAAACTCGCAAAAACTGTTAGATCTTCTTGAATCAATATCGTGAGAACCGCGAAACACTCGTTTCTTGGCTCTGATACCAATTGTAGGTCCGAAAACAACAACCGTTCACGATATTCTATCAATCACGAGTGCGGAATCCAAGTGATTGATTGATTCAAGATATGAGATGAGGAGAATACTAGAAAACGATTAATATAAATGATAAAAACCTGATCTTTGCACACAAGACGAACTTGTCGGGTACAAGAAAAGAAGTCGTAAACTAGATCTCTCGGGTTTACGATCGTAATCAGCTCCCTCTCTCTAGAATCGTAAACAGCCTCTAGAATCGTAAACCAGCCCCCCAGAATCGTAAACAGCAAGCCCCAAATAAGGAGGTCTAGTGGGGTTTATATAGGCACCCCAATGGGTTTACTATTGGGCCTCTTGAGTCATAAACTCAATAGTAAACTCAAGCCCAACCATAAACTAGCCTACATACAATAACCAAACTAGTCTACTAAACTAATAAAACCCTTTAAGCCCAGCCCAACATATTTAAAATTACAAGCCTCATAATCTAGCCTCTACAATCCTCTCCCTATATATATATATATATATATATATATATATATATATATATATATATAGGGTTAGGTTCAAATGAGAACTTTTTCTTTTGAGAACTTTTGAGAACCAATTTGGGCCACTAATTTTCAAGGGGGAGCATTCAAATTAATGGGGGGGTTTTCCATATATATAAACTAGTGGCTAAGATTAGTTCTTTTTAGTTCTCAAACCCTATTAGTTCTCAAATGATCCTCTCCCATATATATATATATATATATATATATATATATATATATATATATATATATATATATATATATATAAGGGAAGGATCAAATAAAAACAAGATGTTATTGCGAAAACAAGAAAACAAATATTAAAACCTCTATAACTTCCTCATACGATAATATTTTTTTAAAAAATTTGCACCAAAAGTCTTAAAATTACGTCACTTTTAATTCTGGGAAAAAAAATTAAAAATATAAAATTTCGTGATTTTTTTTTATTATTGCACATGTGCAATAATACGTATTAATTATATTACACATGTGCATTATTAACAAAAAAACGTTAATTTTTTTTTAATTTTTTCCAGAATTAAAGATAACAGAATTATAAGATCTATGGTACAATTTTTTATCAAAAATATTAACGTATGAAAAAGTTATAGAGGTTTTAATATTATTGCACATGTGCAATAATAAATTTTTATTGCACATGTGCAATAATAAAAAAATAAAAAAACGTTGAATTTTTTTTAATATTCTCCAGAATTAAAGATAACATGTTAGGACAAGTTTCTGTGTTTGGCCGTTACTGTACGAATAGAATAGATTGAATGTATAGGGTTTATTGTATGTGAGAGGGTCAACATACTAACCAGCGTATCAGATGATACGCTGGGTGGTCCGCCGTATCAGTTGATACGGAGCCTATGTGGTACGCTGACCATCCAACCTATAAATAGGTGTTAGTATGTTGATCATCTCCAAGTTTGGTCATTACTCTTTGTGAGTAGAGAGAGAGAGGAGGTTCTGTCCAAACCTCCTCCAGAGCTTAATTGATGTATACTCTCTCGGTATTGTAATCATTTGACTATAATTGAATGACAAACTTCCGTCTCTATCATTCTATGATCTGGAAACGATCCGTATATGGTTTTACATAACAGAATTATAAGATTTATGGTGCAATTTTTTATAAAAAATTTTAACATATGAAAAAAGTTATAAAGGTTTTAATATTATTGCATATGTGCAATAATAATAATAATAATAAAAATTATTGCACCTGTGCAATAATAATTTTTTTAAAAATTTGATTATTTTTTAAATTTTTTCCCATAACCAAAGATAACATAATTTTAAGGATTTTGGTGCAAAATTTTTATAAAAATATTAACGTATGAAAAAGTTATAGAGGTTTTAATATTTGTTTTCGTGTTTTCGCAATAAAAGTTGTTTTCACATGATCCTTACCCTATATATATATATATATATATATATATATATATATATATATATATATATATATATATAGGGTTAGGTTCAAATGAGAGCCATTTAGTTTTGAAAACTTTTGAGAACTATTTTAGGCCACTAATTTTCAGGGGGGGGGGGGGGGGCACTCAAATTCTTAGGAGGGTTTTTCATATATATAAACTAGTGACTCAGAATGGTTCTTAATAGTTCCTAAACCCAATTAGTTCTCAAATGATCCCCTCCCTGTATATTTATATATATATATATATATATATATATATATATATATATATATATATAGGGTTAGGTTCAAATGAGAACTTTTTATTTTGAGAACTTTTGAGAACTAAATCTCAACCACAAATTTCAGGGAGGACCACTACAATTCATGGGGAGGGGGGATACATGTAATAAACATGTGGCTCAAATTAGTTCTTTTTAGTTCTCAAATCAAATTGTTTCTCAAATGATCTTCTTCCTATATATATATATATATATATATATATATATATATATATATATATATATATATAGGGTAAGGTTCATGTGAAAACAACTTTTATTGCGAAAACACGAAAACAAATATTAAAACCTCTATAACTTTTTCATACGTTAGTATTTTTTAAAAAAATTTGCACCAAAATCCTTAAAATTACGTTATCTTTAGTTCTGGAAAAAATTTAAAAAAATCAAAAAAAAAATTTAAAATTATTATTGCACAGGTGCAAAAAAAATTTTATTATTATTATTGCACATATGCAATAATATTAAAACCTTTATAACTTTTTCATATTTTATTTTTTTTCTAAAAAGTTGCACCATAAATCTTATAATTTTGTTATCTTTAATTCTGGAGAAAATTAAAAAAAATCAACGTTTTTTTTTATTTTTTTATTATTGCACATGTGCAATAAAAAATTATTATTGCACATGTGCAATAATATTAAAACCTCTATAACTTTTTCATACGTTAATATTTTTGATAAAAAATTGCACCCTAAATCTTATAATTTTGTTATCTTTAATTCTGAAAAAAGTTTAAAAAAAATTAACGTTTTTTTGTTAATATTGCACATGTGTAATATAGTTAATACTTATTATTGCACATGTGCAATAATAAAAAAATTACGAAATTTTAAATGTTAATTTTTTTTCCCAGAATTAAAGGTGACATAATTTTAAGACTTTTGATGAAAATTTTTTAAAAAAATATTAACGTATGAGAAAGTTATAGAGGTTTTAATATTTGTTTTCGTGTTTTCGCAATAACATCTTGTTTTTATTTGATCCTTCCCCGCACACTTTCTGTCACACCCCCAAAATACCACTAACGGAGTTTATACCGTTAAGGGGCGCGACTAGACCAGGATCCACAACCACAGTTACAAATACTAAACGAATCAGGGTTAGTTCAAACACAAATTATAGATAAAGTCTCAGATACAACGCAGCGGAATAAAATATTGTCTTATAGCACTAACCACGTGCTTTACAAAGTTAACATTGTTTTAAAATTCCCAAGTTAAGTTTTAAACAGAAATAAACGTCTTCTTGTGCCATGCCAACCTCCAGCGGATACTCCTTAGCGATCTGCAAAAGTTTAAACCACGCAAGTGTCAACCTAACGGTTGGTGAGTTCACAGTGGGCTTGTCATGCATTGGCCCGGTCTCATAATCATAGTTCGTATCAAAATGTACTTACAAAATATTCATTTGTGAAAAGCAATGCTTGTATTTAATTCTTAGTTTATAAATGATTTGTCCGTGACCACGTCATCGGGTATGTACTAGTTCCGTAAAGTTAAAGGACTCAACCGATATCGCGGGTAGCTAATCCGTTGTTCCATGCTCTAAGGAAGTTTGTACCAAAGCTGACTTATTTTGTGGGGGCCGAGCCATCCCGTTCGGTGCGGACCAAGTCATCGCGGTTTCTGCCTCCCCCGTGTCCTCTCGGGACCACGGGCAAATAGGCTGATATTGTACCTCCGTGCACTCCCCGTGCCACGGGGCGGAGTTTGTCAAACTCCAGTAGATCTACCCAACATCCCCTCGCTTTCACAAATTAATGGCACAATTAAGTTGAGGACTTTTAAGTTATAAGGCATCCTTAGAAAACATGTGATATCATATGGTTTAGACTTTAACCTACACTAGCCATATTAAAATATTTTCAGTTTTGTTTCAAAAGCAGTTTGATCAGAATTCACAAGTGTTCCCATAAAACACTTCAGTTCATCAAGTGGGTGCCGAGCATCCCGTGTTCTCAAGTTTATCAGTGAGGTGCCTAGCACTCTCGAGTTTGTCAGCATTGTTTTCGTTAAGTTATTCTGTGTGGCCCATCGGACTCACGGTAAGCGGGTTAGTGACACTCACCTTTGGTTGCACAGCTACACTTCAAGTAAATCCAATATTGTTGTTTAACGAAGACCTAGAACACGTTTAGGTCTTAAGTATTAGTTTCGTGTCTAATCTTTACTTAACGTCACTATGGCCCATAACATAGCACGTTGCAACTATGACTCGACATACCGACACACGACACCAATGGTTGATCATAAACAAGGGTTCATATAAATCAGATATCAAGCATGTTTCATCACGGCATAATCATGTAAGTCATGGCATAGCGC
>JBCNJP010013926.1:0-11657 GCA_039602395.1 Deinandra increscens subsp. villosa
TCTATGTAGATGTATTCTTTAAAATTTTTAAGGTTTGGTTGTAATGGATATGAATGAAAATATATTGAAAATTTGTATATTTACTTATAAATTTTTCAAAAAGAGTTTTTAAAAACGAGATGTTTACCACCCCCACGCGTTGCTGCGGGGTTGAATTTGTATACTAAACGAAAGTCAAAAAGTTAAGTGGTATAAAACGTAAAAGTTTAAAAGTCTCGTGGTGAAAGTATAAAACTATAGAAGTATACTATAAGCGAAAGTAGAAAAGTTAAAAATTTCGTGGCAAAATTAGAAGACAAAAAAACTTAAAACAAAAATAAAAACTTTAAAAGTTAGAGGGTTAGAAAGTAAAGGAGTATAAAACGTAAAAGTCTAAAAGTCTCGTTGTGAAAGTATAAAACTATAAAAATATAATAAGTTAAGGGGTATAAAATGTAAAAGTCTAAAAGTCTCGTGGTGAAAATATAAAACTATAAAAATATACTAAAAACGAAAGTAGAAAAGTTAAAAGTTTCGTGGTCAAAGTAGAAGACAACAAAACTTAAAACAAAAAAAAAAACTTTAAAAGTTAGAGGGTTAAAATGTTAAGGGGTATAAAACGTAAAAGTCTAAAAGTCTTGTAGTGAAAATATAAAACTATAAAAATATACTAAAAACGAAAGTAAGAAAGTTAAAAGTTTCGTGGACAAAGTAGAAAACAACAAAACTTAAAACAAAAAAAAAATTAAAAGTTAAAGGATACAAAACGTAAGAGTATGAAACATATGTGACTAAATTATAAAAACCAAAAGTTTACTATTTCGTAAAAAAAAATGTTTAAAAGTTTAAGAGGTGGAAGCTGCCAAAACCTTTAAAAAAAATTAAAAGTTAGTGTGTTATATAACTATACAAAAAAATATATACTAAAACAATGAAAATATGAAAATTTTGGGGAATAAAACGTTAAAGTTTAAAAATTATGTCGTCAGAGTACAAAACTATGAAAAAAGTAATCGTCAACCTCAAAAACTCTAAAAATATACCAAAAATGAAATTAGTCTAATAAAAGGAGAAAGTTAAAAAGTTAAGGCATATAAAACGTAATAGTCTAAAGGTCTCGTGGTGAAAATATAAAATATAAAAATATACTAAAAACGAAAGTTGGAAAGTTAAAAGTTTCGTGGCCAAAGTAGAAGACAACAAAAGTTTAATTTTTTTTTAAAAGTTAGTGTGTCGTTGAAGTATAAAACCATACAAAAAAGTATACTAAAACAATGAAAATATGAAAATTTAGGGGGATAAAATGTCAAAGTCTAAAAGTTGTGTCGTCGAAGTATAAAACTATGAAAAAAGTCATCGTCAAAGTCAAAAACTCTAAAAGTATATTAAAAATGATATTAGTCTAATAAAAATAAGTTAAAAAGTTAACGCATATAACACGTAATAGTCTAAAATTCTCGTAGTGAAAGTATAAAATATAAAAGTATACTAAAAACGAAAGTAGGAAAGTTAAAAGTTTCGTAGCCAAAGTAGAAAACAACAAAACTTTAAAAATTAGAGGGTAGAAAACGTAAAAGTATGAAACATATGTGACCAAACTATGAAAACCTAAAGTTTACTATTTAAAAAAAAAACAAATTGTAATAGTTCAAGGGTAGAAAATGTTAAAACATAAAACTTGTGTGGCTAATGTTTGACAAACTAAAAATGTACTATTCAACTATGAAATTTGATTGTATTATATATAAATTTGTTTGAATTAATTTTTGTGGTAGAAAAAGTCAATATAGTTGTTTTTAAAAAATATTTGTCTTAGCCTATTATATAAAATGATCAAAAAGGGCATTCTTTAAAAAAAAATGTTTTACTTAGCTTATTCATGTATGGGGTAGCATTAAAATCTAAAAAGAGTTTTGAAAAGCCATGTTATGATTGTAGGTCCGAGATCAACCAAACAACACGATATCTAAACTAATACGAGTGCGGAAACCTCGTACAAGCTTGATTCAAGAACAATAGTAGAAGAATAGACCAAATCTCGTGAAAAGATGAAGTCTTGAGTGATAAAAGCTACTAAAGGAAGCTGATCGTAAACAAGCAATGAACAAAAGAAATCGTAAACTGCCTTAGATTGATAGAAAAGCTTGCCCTAATCGGTTACAATGAGGTGGTATTTATACCACCTCATACAAAACTTGGGCCAATCATAAACACAATCTAGCCCAATCATAAACATACAAATGGCCCACATGGCCTATTAAATAAGCTAGACTAAGCCCAAAACAAAACAAAGTTAGCCCAAATACAAATGTTCATGCCTTAAATAAGCCTAGCCCAACAATCTTCCCCTAGGCATGAAGCATTTGAACTTCTCTTCTATGGCAGCAGGAGGTCAAACCTGAAGGTGTTCTGAACGTTGTTTGACCACCACTTGTTCGCCACAATCCGCTCTGCAGTCCCATGAAAAATTCCCACCCTCACAGCATTCTCCATGTCATTTTCATCACCAAGTATAGGCTGTGAGGCGAGTAGCTTTATGTCTCTTTCTCCAAAACGCAGCAGATCAACTGGATCATAGAAGCGAAACTGCCGGAGACCTTTGCATAGAACCACCACCTCGTGAGTTGTTGGATCATAGCACCAGCAGTCAAAGTTTTTGACCAATGTACCGTCTTTGATTTCATCCAACATATTGATCACTCGTGTACGCTTGGTGGGTGGTCTTCTAGCTTCACCAATTACATCCCCAGTCACAGGGTCAGTTCCTGTCTCAACCCATCTTACCTGCTTCAGTTCAAAGTCAGCAAAATTGTTTTCCAGATGGCTTAAAAGGTTGTTTCTGATAAGTTCCCCATCTGTGCTGTTCCACCTGTTGATGAAGGGAGCTCGGAGCAAACTCCTGATCTCAGGCTCAGTCCATGAGTGGAATTGAGTACGTGTTCTGTAATACTCAACTGGACTGAAACCGTCACGGATCACAGCAAACAATTTCTTTTCCGTATCATAGTGCCAGCACAGGATGGCTTCACGACTCCCCCTTTTGTCAATGGAGCTTTCACCAACATCGAGGGCGTATTTTGTGGGGGCTGGTCCTTGGTAGAATTCACGGAACCAGTTGTCGTGCCCTTCAGGGGCCTTGGAGATGACTCTGCCACTTCGGGCGTAATCTGGCATTTCAATGTTTTCATCTCCATCATCAGCCTCCACAGCTTCTCCAGCTTGAGATGAACTCTGACCTGAGGCACCTGTGTTGCCAGGCCCTGTACCACCTGTCAGCTCAATAACCTTCTTTCTCAGCCCCTTAATCATATTGTAGAGAAATTCCATCCTTTCTTTGTCAGCTATCTCATATCCTTTCATATAATCTCTGTTTGCTTCCTCCTTTTCTCTCAAAATTTTGATTTCATCCTTGAGAGACTTTATCTCATTCTCTCTCATTATGTTCTGAGAGATCAGGAAGTTAATCTGAGGATCAGAACTAATCCTCAGATCAATAGGAAGCTCAGCAGCCATCAACGGGCGAAAACCTGGAGCTGCGAGAGGTTGGCTTGTCACGGTAGAGAGGCTAATTCTGACCGGACTAGGAACAACAAAGGTGCTGTCAACCTCCAGAAATTGCCTATCCTCACGTACAGGGCTATGCACGTTCAGAATCGGACTATCGAGCTGCACAGGGGCAGGTTGATCATTGCCACCTTCTTCTGTCTGAGTAGCAGAAGGTTGTTCTTGATTGGCTTCTTCATTCGTTTCTTCCCGTCCAGTGAGTCCCTCAGAAATTGCTTGTTCAAATTCAAGAAGCTAGATTATGAGGCTTGTAATATTAAATTAGTTGGGCTGGGCTTAGAGGGTTTATTTAGATTAGTAGACTAGTTTGGTTGGGTTTACTATTGGGCTTGGGGTTTACCATTGGGTTTACTATTAGGGTTTAAGGTCCATTAGGGATCCTATATAAACCCCATGTGTTTACCATTGTAAGGGTTGGCGAGTTTATGATTGAGAGGAGTGCCAAGGAGGTGTTTATGATCGTAATCATAAACTAGAGAGAGAGTTCAAGTTTACGATTTCTTGTTTTGTACCCGACAAGGTTTCTTGTGTGCAAAGATCAAGTTTTTAGCGTTAAATCATCGTATTCTTCGTGTTTTCTTCTCTTCTCTATCTTGAATCAATCACCTACGAGGATTCCGCACTCGTTCGTGATATCAATATCGTGTTTTAGGAGATTTTCTGGACCTACAATTGGTATCAGAGCCAAGAATCTTAGATTCGAGGTTCTCACGATATTGGATTCAAGCTTTTTCCAAAAAAAAAAAAAAAATTTGAAGATTTGAAGATTTGAAGATTTGAAGATTTGAAGATTTGAAGATTTGAAGATTTGAAGATTTGAAGATTTGAAGATTTGAAGATTTGAAGATTTGAAGATTTGAAGATTTGAAGATTTGAAGATTTGAAGATTTGAAGATTTGAAGATTTGAAGATTTAAAGATTTGAAGATTTGAAGATTTGAAGATTTGAAGATTTGAAGGTTTATGATCAAGGCTTGAAGGTTTGAAGGTTTATGATCAAGGCTTGAAGATTTGAAGGTTTATGATCAAGGCTTGAAGATTTGAAGGTTTATGATCAAGGCTTGAAGATATGAATGTTTATGATCAAGATTTGAAGGTTTAAGACCCAACACAATCATAAACTGATCGGAGTTTACTATCGGAGTTTACTATCGGAGTTTACTATCGGAGTTTACTATCGGAGTTTATGATTGAGATTCCGATTCTAAGTTTATGACTGGTGTTTATGACTGAAGGTGATTACGATCATAAACAGGTGATTACGATCATAAACAGGGATTACGATCGTAAACAGTGATTACGATCATAAACAGGGATTACGATCATAAACAGGTATTACGATCGTAAACAGGGATTACGATCGTAAACAAGGTTGGTTTACGGCAAAAAGTCACTATTTCACACTTTCACGGAAACGGACGTAACTTTTGACTCGTTTGGAGTTAGAAGCTCAAATTTTAACACGACGTTCGTGACACCGAGCCCCAGATTTACCCCCGACTAACGTCCAGGGGAGCTCGTTTGGACCCCCAAATTCCACTCTGAAGGCCTCCGTTTTTCAGTTTTAAGTTTTTGACACTATTCTTTGAATAGTACTTTTGCCGATTTTGCCGTTTTTGCCGATTTTCAAGATTTTCAGAAGTTGCATACCTAAAGAAAGAAAATGAGTTTAGTGGTTGAAGAAAAGAATATATTTGAGGACGAAGATGCTGAGATATGCCCCAATCCTACTTGTGCTCGGATAATTCCTGAACTTAAAGAAATGTGTAGAAATTTTCAGTCAGAATTGTTTGAGACAAAGTGCGAGAAGAGTTCCTTTAAGGGTAGATGGCAAAAGAATGAAGAGAAGGTAAAAGCTCAGAAATTAGATATAGCAAAATATAGGAACCTTGCAACTGAGAACGCCTATCTGTATGACAACGCTAAATTAGAAATAGCTGAGCTAAGTAAGCAGATAGATGACCTGAAGCATAAGAACAATGAGATGCAGGTTAAGCTTGATATGAATCAAATGAGGAGCAAAAGAATGCTTGATGCTGGAAAGGAATTGTCACATGCTGTTGTGACTGGTCAAGTTGGGAAACACACACCTGGATTTGGATCAGAAAAGACTGATAAGGCCTTGGCTGCAAACAGCATCATACCTCCACCAGTTCCCAGAGACATTATCGGAATACTTCTTAGTGAGGATCAAGTTGTACGAACCGAGTCTGATTATAAAGAAGCTGCTCCTCCTGTTGATAGTGTCTTGGTTGGAACTACACCATTGACACAAGAAGAAATTGATAATGAAGCAAATATGACTTATGGTGAAGGGAGGGTAAAGGATATATCAGAAAATGATGCTGAGTGCCGAGAATACAACAGGTGTCATAATTCCAAGTCTGATGAAGTTGGGGTAGAGTTGAAACCATACCCTAAAATTGAAACCCCATGCTTGAAAGTTGTTGACGAAGTCAAAAGGGAAAAGGTGATCTTGACGACACGGCCTGGGGGGAAGATCTTTATGACATCTGGATCTATGTTTGACCAAGAACCAGATGTTGGGTATGACTTACCATCCTTCTCCTCCAAGTTCAAGGGATTAACTGATGGAGTGGTCGGTGAAGCTAAAGTTGAGAAGCCAAAGATCACCATCAAGCATCCAAGTGTGAAGTCAACAACTGTGGTGAAGAATGAAAAACTCAAGGGAGTGGCTGTGTCTCCCATTTCTTCAGTTGGATCATGCAGTTGCTGTTGTAATTGCAAGGATGGTGCTTCAACGTCAAAGAATCAAGGAAGCACAAAGATAGTAAAGACAGGTTCGACACAGGCTTCGACGAACCAGCAGAAAGTCAAATCTGAAGCAGCAGTCAAAGCAACGAAGCAGACACAAGGCAAACCAGCTCCATATCAGCCACCAAAGTCAAATGGGTACACGTCTGACTTCTATCTAAAGAAGCAGACTTGCTTTAATTGTGGCACTGCTGGTCATATTGCTAGGAACTGTCTGTATCGCCCCTATGAACCCTACTTTCCAAAAAGTCAAAGGGTTTCATCTCAGGAGTCTGTAAAGTCTAAGCCGATGATGGTGCAGAAACCTAAGGCAATGAAGACTGTTACTCCTAAGGTTAAACCCTCTGATCAACATTGGGGCGTTGCCAAAGCTGAAAGAAAATCTATAAATCAAAACAACAGCTTTCCAAGTTACAAAAATTTTCAAAAACAGGTGAAGAAACCAGTTTCAAAACAACCAAAGCTGATGTTTTGAAACAGGTGAAGAAACCAGTTTCAAAACACCTTAGGAGTAACCGAATCATCAGCTTTGGTTGTTTTGAAACTGGTTTCTTCACCTGTTTTTGAAAATTTTTGTAACTTGGAAAGCTGTTGTTTTGATTTATAGATTTTCTTTCAGCTTTGGCAACGCCCCAATGTTGATCAGAGGGTTTAACCTTAGGAGTAACAGTCTTCATTGCCTTAGGTTTCTGCACCATCATCGGCTTAGACTTTACAGACTCCTGAGATGAAACCCTTTGACTTTTTGGAAAGTAGGGTTCATAGGGGCGATACAGACAGTTCCTAGCAATATGACCAGCAGTGCCACAATTAAAGCAAGTCTGCTTCTTTAGATAGAAGTCAGACGTGTACCCATTTGACTTTGGTGGCTGATATGGAGCTGGTTTGCCTTGTGTCTGCTTCGTTGCTTTGACTGCTGCTTCAGATTTGACTTTCTGCTGGTTCGTCGAAGCCTGTGTCGAACCTGTCTTTACTATCTTTGTGCTTCCTTGATTCTTTGACGTTGAAGCACCATCCTTGCAATTACAACAGCAACTGCATGATCCAACTGAAGAAATGGGAGACACAGCCACTCCCTTGAGTTTTTCATTCTTCACCACAGTTGTTGACTTCACACTTGGATGCTTGATGGTGATCTTTGGCTTCTCAACTTTAGCTTCACCGACCACTCCATCAGTTAATCCCTTGAACTTGGAGGAGAAGGATGGTAAGTCATACCCAACATCTGGTTCTTGGTCAAACATAGATCCAGATGTCATAAAGATCTTCCCCCCAGGCCGTGTCGTCAAGATCACCTTTTCCCTTTTGACTTCGTCAACAACTTTCAAGCATGGGGTTTCAATTTTAGGGTATGGTTTCAACTCTACCCCAACTTCATCAGACTTGGAATTATGACACCTGTTGTATTCTCGGCACTCAGCATCATTTTCTGATATATCCTTTACCCTCCCTTCACCATAAGTCATATTTGCTTCATTATCAATTTCTTCTTGTGTCAATGGTGTAGTTCCAACCAAGACACTATCAACAGGAGGAGCAGTTTCTTTATAATCAGACTCGGTTCGTACAACTTGATCCTCACTAAGAAGTATTCCGATAATGTCTCTGGGAACTGGTGGAGGTATGATGCTGTTTGCAGCCAAGGCCTTATCAGTCTTTTCTGATCCAAATCCAGGTGTGTGTTTCCCAACTTGACCAGTCACAACAGCATGTGACAATTCCTTTCCAGCATCAAGCATTCTTTTGCTCCTCATTTGATTCATATCAAGCTTAACCTGCATCTCATTGTTCTTATGCTTCAGGTCATCTATCTGCTTACTTAGCTCAGCTATTTCTAATTTAGCGTTGTCATACAGATAGGCGTTCTCAGTTGCAAGGTTCCTATATTTTGCTATATCTAATTTCTGAGCTTTTACCTTCTCTTCATTCTTTTGCCATCTACCCTTAAAGGAACTCTTCTCGCACTTTGTCTCAAACAATTCTGACTGAAAATTTCTACACATTTCTTTAAGTTCAGGAATTATCCGAGCACAGGTAGGATTGGGGCATATCTCAGCATCTTCGTCCTCAAATATATTCTTTTCTTCAACCACTGAACTCATTTTCTTTCTTTAGGTATGCAACTTCTGAAAATCTTGAAAATCGGCAAAAACGGCAAAATCGGCAAAAGTACTATTCAAAGAATAGTGTCAAAAACTTAAAACTGAAAAACGGAGGCCTTCGGAGTGGAATTTGGGGGTCGAAACGAGCTCCCCTGGACATTAGTCGGGGGTAAATCTGGGGCTCGATGTCACGAACGTCGTGTTAAAATTTGAGCCTCTAACTCCAAACGAGTCAAAAGTTACGCCTGTTTCCGTAAAGTTGTGAAATAGTGACTTTTTGCCGCAGATCCTGTTTCCGATCGTAACCCCTGATTACGATTAAAAGTACCCGATTACGATCCAAACAACTTGATTACGATCCAAGGTAACTGATTACGATCGTAATCAATGTTTCCGATCAAGCCTCAAATCGTAAACACACTTAACCGCCTTAAGCAATCGTAAACAGAGATTCCGATTCCTGATTACGATCCCGAAAATCGTAAACACCGTTTCCGACCAGAAAAAGTCGTAGACCTCAATAGTACGGATCGTAAACACGATTACGATGACCAAGTACAATCGTAAACGCACTTTTCCGGATCGTAAACACCGAAAAATGCAATCTTGAACTCGTAAACACAAAGATGATGAAGATCTTCAACAAGGATTGATCGTAAACACTCCAAAACCCAGAAAAGTGATCGTAAACCTTCAAAACAGCAGCAGCTCCGATCGTAAACTCCAAAACCCTTCAAATCTTCAACCAACCACGAACACAAACCCAGAAAACGCTTGAATCTATATCGTGAGAACCTCGAAACACTTGTTTCTTGGCTCTGATACCAATTGTAGGTCCGAGATCAACCAAACAACACGATATCTAAACTAATACGAGTGCGGAAACCTCGTACAAGCTTGATTCAAGAACAATAGTAGAAGAATAGACCAAATCTCGTGAAAAGATGAAGTCTTGAGTGATAAAAGCTACTAAAGGAAGCTGATCGTAAACAAGCAATGAACAAAAGAAATCGTAAACTGCCTTAGATTGATAGAAAAGCTTGCCCTAATCGGTTACAATGAGGTGGTATTTATACCACCTCATACAAAACTTGGGCCAATCATAAACACAATCTAGCCCAATCATAAACATACAAATGGCCCACATGGCCTATTAAATAAGCTAGACTAAGCCCAAAACAAAACAAAGTTAGCCCAAATACAAATGTTCATGCCTTAAATAAGCCTAGCCCAACAATGATGTCTTTTAAAAGGAAAAATTGCATGAAATAATCCCAACTTTTCCTCGTTCGCAAATAATAATTCCACCTTCCGAAATTGCAAGGAGCAGTCCCAACTTGTCAATATTTTGCACCTAACAGACCCTCCGTTAAAAAAAATTAATGGCGTCAAAAAGTGATGACGTGGAAGCTGATGTGGAACATTTTTTTAATTTTTTTTCTTTTTAATCCCAATTTTTCACCTTTTTGCAAATAATAATCCCATCTTTACGTTCATTATGTTTGACTTTTTGGAGTCAAACTTCATGTATTTTGACTCAAAAATTGGACCCGAATTTGAGTTTGTTTGTGTTTGTGATTGATTCCGGTACTTATAGTTTATCAAAACGAATCTACCGTAGGTTACGAAAACAAATTTCATTGAGTTTTGTTCATAATCGCGAAATGGGGGTGGTGAACATGTTCTTGAGCTCATCAATGGTGAAATCCTTAATCCTTAACGGTTTTCTGCAAGTCTGGTTCCACTAGCTTCGGTTTGAACTCGTGAATTCAATGGTACATTCGGTTTTGAATTTCGTTCATGTTTGTGTGATTCACCATTGATGAGCTCTTGAAGAACACCATTCTTTGATAATGGTGAATCACACAAACATGAACGAAATTCGAAACCGATTGTACCATTGAATTCACGAGTTCAAACCGAAGCTAGTGGAACCAGACTTGCAGAAAACCGTTAAGGATTAAAGATTTCACCATTGATGAGCTCAAGAACACGTTCATCACCCCCATTTCGCGATTATGAACAAAACTCAATGAAAATTGTTTTCGTAACCTACGGTAGATTCGTTTTGATAAAGTATAACTACTGGAATCAATCACAAACACAAACAAACTCAAATTCGGGTCCAATTTTTGAGTCAAAATACATGAAGTTTGACTCCAAAAAGTCAAACATAATGAATGTAAATATGGGATTATTATTTGCAAAAAGGTGAAAACTTGGGATTAAAAAGAAAAAAAAAATAAAAAAAAGTTCCACATCAGCTTCCACGTCATCACTTTTTGACGCCGTTAATATTTTTTAACGGATGGTCTGTTAGGTGCAAAATATTGACAAGTTGGGACTGCTCCTTGCAATTTCGGAAGGTGGGATTATTATTTGCGAACGGGGAAAAGTTGGGATTATTTCATGCAATTTTTCCCTTTTAAAACATAGCTTTTATTTTTTCTTCAAAAGCCAAATTAAAAAGTGTTTTTATATATCCAAACAATATCTTTAGTTTATTAGCTTTTTAAAAAATCAATAAGTTAATAAGTTATTTTAAAATGTTTATCCAACCATTCAAAAGTGCCTATTAGTTTTTTTTTTTAATAAATTAATATGATATACTAATTTTCATAACAGAAATATAAATCACTCCGATAGCTTTTTAAAAAGTTAAAATTTAATAAGTGAAATAAGTAATTTTTCATAAGCAATCTCAAGAGAGAGAGTTGGTCCTTGGTAACCAAGCTATCCCTCATCTCAAGGCTATTTGGAGTGATATTTATCTTAAGCGGCTTCTCTCATATTTTTTCGTAAAGCCGTTAGTTTTTAGCACCCATCTCAAACCGCAGGGGCTTAATGGCAAATAGTTATTTCTAGTTTCCGTCAAGTATCAACGTTATCTTTCCACCCTCCCCTGTTCATCCCGTTATAAGTTGGACTAGGGTTTAACTTCCAGTCTTCGACTCAGCCGACTAGCGAACTTAACCGATTGAACTGAGGAGAGCAATCGGATATCTCCGAATCAGGTACGATCCACGAATAACGGTTCTTAATTTCTATCCGGTCGATTGAATTTCAAATCGGATGAAACATGTTCGTCAAAGCGATCGCAATTGTTTATTCGTTACTTTTTGATAGTTAGACTTGACAGATCTGTATGCTCATCATGATTTCTAGTTAAGGTAGTGTAAATAGTTTTATTCCGCTTTGATGTTGATTAGCTTCTCGATAATCGATATTAAGCTGCAAT
>JBCNJP010013927.1:0-11655 GCA_039602395.1 Deinandra increscens subsp. villosa
AGTGTGACATCCGAGAATTTCAAGGTTTACTTCCGTTAGACAATTCCGTTAGTTACGTTATAAGTGTTAACTTAGTAACTAATGCTTAACTAGGCCGAATACGTCCACGTCCTTTGGTTGATCACCAAACCCGCCCATATGTGCTATGTGTTCATTTATTAATGTCATTATGTGCAAGTGATTTAAACGCATGATTTAATATTATGAATAGCATGACAAATTGTAAATCCTTGATTATGTAAAAATTGCCTAAGTTATGCATCCAGCGAAACTACCGGGCGAAACTGTAGTGTCGCCCGGTAGCCGGCTAAGCTAACCAATTAAAACGCGACCAGAGCCAGTTTCGCCAGGCCAGCGAAACTGCCAGCGAAACTAGCCTCTGATATAAATAATCTTAATAAACCCTAGTTCTCCTATTTGCCTCATTCACACAAAAACACACACACTCTTCTCTGGAGATCTGGTCAGCTGAAAACCATCAAGAAAACCAAGATCTCAGCCTCAAGACAACATCCATTCGATTCCTTGATCGAATCGTGAGTCCCAAAACCTTCCTTTATGCCATTTCTATGTGTTTTCTATGTGTTTCTTCATAAAGCATGCTTAAACCTTCATGATATTGTTAGATCTTCTGTAGGAATGCTTAGGAATGCTAGATCTATAATAAAGTTTGCAACTTTACGTCTGAAATCCAACCATGATAGAGATTTATGCTATTTAGGTCACTTTAGGGTTTTAAATGCATTTTGGTGATTTGATGATGAAAATGCATGAATAAGGTGTTAAAACTTGTTGTTTGATGTTGGTAAATGCCTATGTATGCTAAACAATGAATTGCATGAAGTATGGAAGCTGTTAGGTTGATTTTTAGGCTGATCCGTATGTTTTTCGCGACCAGCGAAACTGTACTGTTCTCTGGGCGAAACTATGTAGCGAAACTATGTGTATCTTCATCCAGCGACACTATGTAGCGAAACTGTAGTGTCGCCGGGTAAACCAACCAGACCAGCTCGAGCGAATCTACCGAGCGAAATTCCCTGAACGAAAGTTCAAACCAGTTTCGGGCGAAACTAGGCTAGCGAAACTGTGCCAACAGTTTTGAGCGAAACTAGCCTAGTGAAACTGTGTCATCGGGTATTGCCTAGCGAAAGTGCTGCCCGTGCACACAGCGAAACTGACTAGCGAAACTGCTAGCGAAACTGAGACCAGAATCCAAACTTGTGAAATTTACTTGAATGTTATGCCATGACTTACATGATTATGCCATGATGATACATGCTTTGACTTCTGATGTATAGGAACCCTTGTTTATGATCAACCATCGGTGTCGTGTGTCGTATGTCGAGTCATAGTTTCAACGTACTATGTTATGGGCCATAGTGACGTTAAGTAAAGATTAGACACCAAACTAATACTTAAGACCTAAACGTGTTCATAGGTCTTCGTTAAGCAAAACTTGGATTATATAACAAGCGTAGCAGTGCAACCAAAGGTGAGTGTCACTAACCCGTTTACTGTGAGCCCGTTTGGGACACACTGAATAACTTAATGGAAAACAATGCTGATAACTTTACGAGTGCTATGCACCACTTGATAAAACTGAAAACTTAGAATGCTATGCATCTACTTGATGAACTTGAAGTGTTTTATGGGAAACACATGTGGAACTTAACAAACTATTTCTGAAACGAAAACCGTTTTAATATGGCTAGTGTAGGTTAAAGTCTAAACCACATGATATCACATGATTTCTAAGGATTGCCTTTTTAACTAAAAAAGTCCTCAACTTAATTGTGCCATTAATTGTAAAGCGAGGGGATGTTGGGTAGATCTACTGGAGTTTGACAAACTCCGCCTCGTGACACTGGAGGTGCACGGAGGTACAATATCAGCCTAATTGACCGTGATCCCGAGAGGACACGGGGGAGGCAAAGCCGCGATGACGAATGTCCGCAAAACAAAATGACTGAAGGCTCTGCCTCTACGATACTAAATGGTCAGCTTTGGTACAAACTTCCTTAGTGCATGGAAACAACGGATTAGCTACCCGCGATATCGGTTGAGCACTTTAATTATACAAGACTGGTACATACCTGATAACTCTGTTACGGACAATAACTCTACTAAATAACAAATGTTTATAAATTGGCGTATATAACTGAGCATTGCTTTTCACAAACAAATATTACGAATACATATGTTGACACGATTATGATTATGAGACCGGGCCAATGCATGACATGCCCACTGTGAACTCACCAACCGTTAGGTTGACACTTGTGTGGTTTTCACTTTTGCAGATCGTTGAAGAGTATCCATTGAAGGTTGGCATGGCACGTGAAGACTTTTACTTTCATTAAACTAACTGGGAATTTTGATTTGAAACAATGATTTGTAAAGCACGTGGCTAGTGCTAAGATACTATTGTTTTTATTCCGCTGCGTAACTCTTAAAACTGATTGAAATGAATGTTTTGGACTTTACTCTGATTCGTTTAGTATTTGTAACTAATGGTTGTGATCCTGGTTTGCTCGCACCCCTTAACGGTATAAACTCCGTTAGTGGTTATTTGGGGGTGTGACACTAAGGATGCCTTGAAACTTAAAAGTCCTCAACAATTTAGTACCATTAATTTGTGGAGCAAGGGGATGTTGGGTAGATCTACTGAGGGTTGACAACCCTGCTCCGCGGTACACAAATGTGTAGCCAACCGGTTGGAGGCCGAACGGAGTTCAATATCAGCCTATTTTAGTTGTGGGTCCCATGAGGAACACAACTGGAGGCACAAACCATCGGCAAATGCCGAACACTGTTACGTCAGCTTTGGTACGAACTTCCTTAGTGCATGGAAACCGGATTAGCTACCCGCGATATCGGTTGACCGCTTTAACTTTTACTTAACTAGTGCATATTCGATAATTCAGCACTTGGCATTGTTTTGCAAAACTATTACTCATGTTTTATTTCCGCTGCGAACTTTTAAACTGTTTTATTATGAATGTTTGGACTTTACTCTGATTCGTTTAGTATTTGTAACTAATGGTTGTGGTCCTGGTTTGCTCGCACCCCTTAACGGTATAAACTCCGTTAGTGGTTAATTGGGGGTGTGACATTCTCATACTTGATTCAATCAATCATTTGGATTCCGCACTCATGATTGATCATTGATATCGTGTTTCGACTATATTAGAAAAATGATGAGGCTTGTGTATTAAATTCGATTGGGCATCGGTTATCCATGTTTAGTGATTGGGTGTTAGTTAATTATTAAGTGTTTGTTATTGTAAAATACGATTTGGACTAGAGGGGCAAAGGGCTTTGGCACATGTAATAGTAATCAACGATTTGATCATCTAATCGTAAGTGTTTATTAACTTTGTTGATTAATCGTTTATTATTGCTTCTCATACTTGATTCAATCAATCATTTGGATTCCACACTCATGATTGATCAATGATATCGTTTTTCGACTACATTAGAAAAATGAAGAGGCTTTTATATTAAATTTGGTTGGTCTTCGATTATCCATGTTTAGTGATTGGGTGTCAGTTAATTATGTGTTTCTTATTGTAAAATACGATTTGGACTAGAGGGAAAGGGCTTTGGCCCATGTAATAGTAATCAACGATTTGATCATCTATTCGTAAGTGTTTATTAACTTTGTTGATTCATCGTTTATTACTGCTTCTCATACTTGATTAAATCAATCATTTGGATTCCGCAATCATGATTGATCAATGATATCGTGTTTCGACTACATTAGAAAAATGTTGAGTCTTGTGTATTAAATTCGGTTGGGCTTCGGTTATCCATGTTTAGTGATTGGGTGTTAGTTAATTATGTGTTTGTTATTGTAAAATACGATTTGGACTAGAGGGAAAGGGCTTTGGCACATGTAATAGTAATCAACGATCTGATCATCTAATCGTAATGTTTATTAACTTTGTTGATTAATCGTTTATTATTGCTTCTCATACTTGATTCAATCAATCATTTGGATTCCGCACTCATGATTGATCATTGATATCGTGTTTCGACTATATTAAAAAAATGATGAGGCTTGTGTATTAAATTCGATTGGGCTTCGGTTATCCATGTTTAGTGATTGGGTGTTAGTTAATTATGTGTTTGTTATTGTAAAATACGATTTGGACTAGAGGAAAAGGGCTTTGGCACATGTAATAGTAATCAACGATTCGATCATCTAATCGTAAGTGTTTGTTAACTTTGTTGATTAATCGTTTATTATTGCTTCTCATACTTGATTCAATCAATCATTTGGATTCCGCACTCATGATTGATCATTGATATCGTGTTTCGAACAATATTAGAAAAATGATGAGGCTTGTGTATTAAATTCGATTGGGATTCGGTTATCCATGTTTAGTGATTGGGTGTTAGTTAATTATGTGTTTGTTATTGTAAAATACGATTTAGACTAGTGGGAAAGGGCTTTGGCACATGTAATAGTAATCAACGATTCGATCATCTAATCGTAAGTGTTTATTAACTTTATTGATTAATCGTTTATTATTGCTTCTCATACTTGATTAAATAAATCATTTGGATTCCGCACTCATGATTGATCATTGATATCGTGTTTCGACTATATTAGAAAAATGATGAGGCTTGTGTATTAAATTCGATTGGGCTTTGGTTATCCATGGTTAGTGATTGGGTGTTAGTTAATTATGTATTTGTTATTGTAAAATACTATTTAGACTAGAGGGAAAGGGCTTTGGCACGTGTAATAGTAATCAACGATTTGATCATCTAATCGTAAGTGTTTATTAACTTTATTGATTAATCGTTTATTATTGCTTCTCATACTTGATTAAATCAATCATTTGGATTCCGCACTCATGATTGATCATTGATATCGTGTTTCGACTACATTAGAAAAATGTTGAGTCTTGTGTATTAAATTCGGTTGGGCTTCGGTTATCCATGTTTAGTGATTGGGTGTTAGTCAATTATGTGTTTGTTATTGTAAAATACGATTTAGACTAGTGGGAAAGGGCTTTGGCACAGGTAATATTAATCAACGATTTGATCATCTAATCGTAAGTGTTTATTAACTTTATTGATTAATCGTTTATTATTGCTTCTCATACTTGATTAAATCAATCATTCGGATTCCGCACTCATGATTGATCATTGATATCGTGTTTCGACTATATTAGAAAAATGATGAGGCTTGTGTATTAAATTCGATTGGGCTTTGGTTATCCATGTTTAGTGATTGGGTGTTAGTTAATTATGTGTTTGTTATTGTAAAATATGATTTGGACTAGAGGGAAAGGGCTTTGGCTCATGTAATAGTAATCAACGATTTGATCATCTAAACGTAAGTGTTTATTAACTTTGTTGATTAATCGTTTATTATTGCTTCTCATACTTGATTCAATCAATCATTTGGATTCCGCACTCATGATTGATCATTGATATCGTGTTTCGACTATATTAGAAAAATGATGAGGCTAGTGTATTAAATTCGATTGGGCTTCGGTTGTTTAGTGATTGGGTGTTAGTTATTTATGTGTTTGTTATTGTAAAATATGATTTGGACTAGAGGGGCAAAGGGCTTTGGCACATGTAATAGTAATCAACGATTTGATCATTTAATTGTAAGTGTTTATTAACTTTGTTGATTAATCATTTATTGTTGCTTCTCATACTTAATTCAATCAATCATTTGGATTCCGCACTCATGATTGATCATTGATATCGTGTTCGACTATATTAGAAAAAGGATGAGGCTTGTGTATTAAATTCGGTTTGGCTTCGGATATCCATGTTTAGTGATTGGGTGTTAGTTAATTAAGTGTTTGTTATTGTAAAATACGATTTGGACTAGAGGGAAAGGGCTTGGGCACATGTAATGATTTGAACATCTAATCGTAAGGGTTTATTAACTTTGTTGATTCATCGTTTATTATTGCCTCTCATACTTGATTAAATCAATCATTTGGATTCCGCAATCATGATTGATCAATTATATTGTGTTTCGACTACATTAGAAAAATGTTGAGTCTTGTGTATTAAATTCGGTTGGGCTTCGGTTATCCATGTTTAGTGATTGGGTGTTAGTTAATTATGTGTTTGTTATTGTAAAATTCGATTTGGACTAGAGGGAAAGGGCTTTGGCACATGTAATAGTAATCAACGATTTGATCATCTAACCGTAAGTGTTTATTAACTTTGTTGATTCATCGTTTATTATTGCTTCTCATACTTGATTAAATCAATCATTTGGATTCCACAATCATGATTGAATAATAATATCGTGTTTCGACTACATTAGAAAAATGTTGAGTCTTGTGTATTAAATTCGGTTGGGCTTCAGTTATCCATGTTTAGTAATTGGGTGTTAGTTAATTATGTGTTTGTTATTGTAAAATACGATTTGGACTATAGGGAAAGGGCTTTGGCACATGTAATAGTATTCAACGATTTGATCATCTAATCGTAAGTGTTTATTAACTTTGTTGATTAATCGTTTATTATTGCTTCTCATACTTGATTCAATCAATCATTTGGATTCCGCACTCATGATTTATCATTGATACCGTGTTTCGACTATATTAGAAAAATGATGAGGCTTGTGTATTAAATTCGATTGGGCTTCGGTTATCTATGTTTAGTGATTGGGTGTTAGTTAATTATGTGTTTGTTATTGTAAAATACGATTTGGACTAGAGGGAAAGGGCTTTGGCACATGTAATAGTAATCAACGATTTGATCATTTAATCTGTGACGTCCAAGAATTTCAAGGTTTACTTCCTTTAGACAATTTCGTTAGTTACGTTACAAGTGTCAACTTGGTAACTAATGCTTAACTAGGCCGAATACGTCCACGACCTTTGGTTGATCACCGAACCCGTCCATATGTGTTATGTGTTCATTTATTTATAGTTATTATGTGCAATGTGATTCAAATACATGATTTAGTATTATGAATAGCATGACAATTCATGGACCGTGCTTATCTTGCTTAAAAAATGTAAACTGGTCACTTTTGGTTTCCAGCGAAACTACGGGCGAAACTATAGTGTCGCCCGGTAGCCAAACCATGGACTTACAGAGCCAGTTTCGCTTGGCCAGCGAAACTGCCAGCGAAACTAGCCCCTGATATATATATTTTATAAAACCCTAGTCTCTCCCCATTTGCATCATTTCACACAAAACACACACCACTCTCATCTGCTCACTCGAGATTTCTGGTCAGTCGAGAAAACCATCAAGGAACCATCATCTCATCTCATCCATTCAGGCCCTAGATCGAATCGTGGGTCCCAAAAACCATTATTTATGCATTTTCTATGTGTTTTCTTAAAAAGCATGCTTGAATCTTCATGTAATCACTTGATCTTCTGATATGTTGCTTAGGAATGCTAGATCTGTTATAAAGTCTGCAACTTTACGTTTGAAATCCATCCATAATGAAGATTTATGCCATTTTAGTCATTTTAGGTTTAAAATGTGTTTTTGGTGATTTGATGATGAAAACCCATGTTTAAGGTGTTAAAACTTGTTTTTTGATGTTGGTAAATGGTTATGCATGCTAGATATTGAATTACATGAAATATGGAAGCTGTTAGATTGATTTTTAGGCTGATTTATGTGTTTTTCGCGACCAGCGAAAGTAGCCTGTTCTCTGGGCGAAACTATCCAGCGAAATTATGTACATCTCCTTCAGGCGACACTATACAGCGAAACTGTAGTGTCGCCAGTGAACGAAACTGCCTAAGCGAAATAACCATAGACCTTGTCCCTGAACGAAAGTTCAACCAGTTTCGGGCGAAACTAGGCTAGCGAAACTGTGCCAACAGTTTCGAGCGAAACTAGCCTAGCGAAACTGTGTCATCGGGTATTGCCTAGCGAAAGTGCTGCCCGTGCACACAGCGAAACTGCCTAGCGAATCTATACTAGCGAAACTGTGACCAGACCTAAACCCAAACTTGTGCAATTTACTTGAATGCTATGCCATAACTTACATGATTATACAATAATGAAACATGCTTTGATTTCTGTGTTATGTGAACCCTTGTTTATGATCAACCATCGGTGTCGTGTGTCGGTATGTCGTGTCGTGGTTCCAACGTGCTATGTTATGGGCCATAGTAACGTTAAGTTAAAGATTAGACACCAAAACTAATACTTAAGACCTAAACGTGTTCTTAGGTCGTCGATAAGCAAACAATACTTGGATTACTTAGCAAGTGTAGCAGTGCAACCAAAGGTGAGTGTCACTAACGCATTTACCGTGAACCCGGTTGGGTCACACTGAATAACTTAATGGAAGACAATGCTGACAACCTTAAGAGTGCTATGCACCTCTCTGATGAACTTAAAAACTTAGGAGTGCTCGGCACCCACTTGATGAACTTGAAGTGTTTTATGGGAAACACTTGTGAAATACTTAAATAACTATTTCTAAAACGAAACTGTAAATATTTTCGGGATTCATGAGAACCCAAAGGAAAACCGTTTTAATATGGCTATTGTAGGTTAAAGTCTGAACCACATGATATCACATGATTTCTAAGGATTTCCTTATAACTGAAAAAGTCCTCAACTAAATTGTACCATTAATTGTAAAGCGAGGGGATGTTGGGTAGATCTACTGGAGTTTGACAAACTCCGCCCCGTGGCACGGGGAGTGCACGGAGGTACAATATCAGCCTATCTGACCGTGAACCCGAGAGGACACGGGGGAGGCAAATCCGCGATGACGTAGGTCCGCAAAACATGATGGCACTGCCACTACAATATTAGTCAGCTTTGGTACAAACTTCCTTAGTGCATGGAACAACGGATTAGCTACCCGCGATATCGGTTGAGCACTTTAACTATACAAAACTAGTTCATACACGATAACGTATGTTACGGACATTAATATTTCTAAACCACGTTACTATGATATTGGACATTACAGAGCATTGCTTTTCATAAATAAATGTTACTTAAGTACATGGGAGGATATCTCCATGGATTTTGCAACAGGATTACCTCATCGATCAAATCGACTGGATGCGATTTGGGTTATCATTGATCGTTTAACCAAGTCTGCACATTTTATCCCGATGAAGGAAAATGATAACATGGATAGTTAACGAAGCTGTATATTGACCGAATTGTGGCACGACATGGAGTGCCTAAGACTATTATCTCCGACAGAGATCCTCGATTTACTTCCCGACTGTGGCAATCTATGCAAGAAGCATTGGGAACCAGACTGGATATGAGTACAGCTTATCACCCACAGACTGATGGTCAGACAGAACGAACTATTCAGACATTGGAAGACATGCTCCGAGCTTGCGTTCTCGACTTCGGTAAAGACTGGGAGGCTCACCTTCCGTTGGTGGAGTTCTCCTACAATAACAGTTATCATTCGAGCATTGGTGCAGCACCTTTTGAAGCTCTTTATGGCAGAAAATGTAGATCGCCCGTGTGTTGGGCCGAAACGGGTGAGAAAGGACTCACCGGACCAGAAATCATTCATGATACAACGGAACGAATTATTCAAATCAGAAAGCGGATAGCCGCAGCGCGTGACAGACAAAAGAGCTATGCCGACAAACGCCGTAAGCCTTTGAAGTTAGAAGTAGGCGACAAGGTACTATTGAAGGTATCTCCCTGGAAGGGCGTGATACGCTTCGGAAAGCGTGGAAAGCTGAATCCTCGCTATATCGGTCCATTTGAAATTATTGGGGAGGTAGGCCCGGTGGCCTACCGATTACAACTCCCTGCTGAACTCGATGGAGTTCACAACGTGTTTCACGTCTCGAACCTAAAGAAATGTCTGGCTGAAGACATCGAAATAATTCCTTTGGAGGAATTGGAAATTGATGAACATTTGAGATTTATTGAGCAACCGGTAGAAATCATGGGACGCGAGGAGAAAGCCCTCAAACGTAGCAAGATTCCGATCGTCAAGGTTCGATGGAACTCAAAGCGTGGACCTGAATATACTTGGGAACGAGAGGATCAGATGAAGAAAAAGTATCCTCAGTTGTTCGGGCAAACGTCCACTGAAACTCAAGGTATGATTTAATTTTGGGGACCAAAATTCCTTTAACAGGAGGATGATGTGGCGACCCTAAAACTTTTGCTTTCTTTCCCCAGCAACTACAGCAACCACGACAGCTGAGGCTGCGAACGCTACGACGCAAGAATAATTTTCGGGACGAAAATTCCAATTTCAAGGGGATGATGTGACATCCAAGAATTTCAAGGTTTACTTCCGTTAGACAATTCCGTTAGTTACGTTACAAGTGTCAACTTGGTAACTAATGCTTAACTAGGCCGAATACGTCCACGACCTTTGGTTGATCACCGAACCCGCCCATATGTGTTATGTGTTCATTTATTTAAAGTTATTATGTGCAATGTGATTCAAATACAAGATTTAGTATTATGAATAGCATGACAATTCATGGACCGTGCTTATCTTGCTTAAAAAATGTAAACTGGTCACTTTTGGTTTCCAGCGAAACTATGGGCGAAACTATAGTGTCGCCCGGTAGCCAAACCATGGACTTACAGAGCCAGTTTCGCTTGGCCAGCGAAACTGCCAGCGAAACTAGCCCCTGATATATATATTTTATAAAACCCTAGTCTCTCCCCATTTGCATCATTTCACACAAAACACACACCACTCTCATCTGCTCACTCGAGATTTCTGGTCAGTCGAGAAAACCATCAAGGAACCATCATCTCATCTCATCCATTCAGGCCCTAGATCGAATCGTGAGTCCCAAAAACCATTATTTATGCATTTTCTATGTGTTTTCTTAAAAAGCATGCTTGAATCTTCATGTAATCACTAGATCTTCTGATATGTTGCTTAGGAATGCTAGATCTGTTATAAAGTCTGCAACTTTACGTTTGAAATCCATCCATAATGAAGATTTATGCCATTTTAGTCATTTTAGGTTTAAAATGTGTTTTTGGTGATTTGACGATGAAAACCCATGTTTAAGGTGTTAAAACTTGTTGTTTGATGTTGGTAAATGGTTATGCATGCTAGATATTGAATTACATGAAATATGGAAGCTGTTAGATTGATTTTTAGGCTGATTTATGTGTTTTTCGCGACTAGCGAAACTAGCCTGTTCTCTGGGCGAAACTATCCAGCGAAATTATGTACATCTCCTTCAGGCGACACTATACAGCGAAACTGTAGTGTCGCCAGTGAACGAAACTGCCTAAGCGAAATAACCATAGACCTTGTCTCAGAACGAAAGTTCAACCAGTTTCGGGCGAAACTAGGCTAGCGAAACTGTGCCAACAGTTTCGAGCGAAACTAGCCTAGCGAAACTGTGTCATCGGGTATTGCCTAGCGAAAGTGCTACCCGTGCACACAGCGAAACTACCTGGCGAATCTATACTAGCGAAACTGTGACCAGACCTAAACCCAAACTTGTGCAATTTACTTGAATGCTATGCCATAACTTACATGATTATACAATAATGAAACATGCTTTGATTTCTGCGTTATGTGAACCCTTGTTTATGATCAACCATCGGTGTCGTGTGTCGGTATGTCGTGTCGTGGTTCCAACGTGCTATGTTATGGGCCATAGTAACGTTAAGTTAAAGATTAGACACCAAAACTAATACTTAAGACCTAAACGTGTTCTTAGGTCT
>JBCNJP010013928.1:0-11654 GCA_039602395.1 Deinandra increscens subsp. villosa
AGCAATACATTGTTATGTTGCTGCCACACTTACTTGGTTCAGTTGCAGTCATTTGCTATGGGTCAACCTGGAGGACTCCTCTCTGTTGGGTCATCTTACTCGGCGTGCTCGACCACTGATAATCGTTTAAAGCAAGCTCCTCAAGTAACTCTTGCGCCTCCTCGGGCGTTTTACTGCTTAATGTCCCACCAGCTGACGTGTCGACCGTATGTCGTGTGAGTGGATGTAAACCGCTGTAGAAAATCTGCAGCTGCTGGTGTAGCTCAATCCCATGTGATGGACATTTTCTCAACAACTCTCTAAATCGCTCCCACGTCTCATATAAACTCTCTGTGTCGTCCTGAAGGAATGAATATATTTTGTTTCTGAACATCGCAACCTTCGATGGAGGGAAATACTTTGAAATGAATTTCTGTGTCAAACTAGCCCATGACGTGATGGAACCAGGCGGGAGAGACTGAAGCCACGCCTTCGCTGCACCGCGAAGGGAAAATGAGAATAATCGCAACTGGATTGCCTCTGCAGGGACCCCCTTAAGTTTGAAAGTGTCGCAAATTTCAAGGAAGTTCGCGATGTGGGTCATCGGGTCATCATTAGGTAACCCGTCAAACTGAACATAGTCCATAATCAGAGTGATGACCTGAGGCTGAATCTGGAAGTTATTCACGTCCACCGGCGGACGAATAACACTCGGCAACGTCCCGTCGATGTTGGGACGGGCGTAGTCTGCAAGCGTGCGCCTCTGATCTGCAGGTGCGGCCATCGGCACTGGTAATGCGCCCTCCACGTGCCGAAGATGATGGAAAACTATTTCTGGCTCACATAACGGTGAAAATCGGCTCTGTCGGCGACGTATGCGCATAAACAGACAAAATTGCAATAGAAACGATGAAACAGAAATAGAAAATGGAAAGAAACTAACCTAAAAGTCTAACTAACACGAAAAGGAAACACAGAATAATAAAAACTAACTAACAGCTAAAATACGCAAAGAAAACAAGTAAATAGATAAAGCAAACAAGTGGTTAAACTACTAGCTCGGATATTTCTCGGAATCTGACGCGTCCCCGGCAACGGCGCCAAAAACTTGATGTGTAAATTTGTATCATATAAAAATCTGGTCAAGTTTTAAATGGTAATCACCAAGTGACCAAACTACACACCAGGGCAGTGAACCCGTCGTATGCAGTAAAGTATTGGTAAGAACCGGATATCAATCCGTGGACGCGAATGTAGACTCCCGATACTGAATCTTTGCTAATATTTAACCGATGAAATTGGATTTGGTGAACTATATACTGAAATCTAAGCTAGAATAACTAAAACCGACAAAAACAACTAAAAACCGGATAACACGCTGGAAAAACAGAGGAAGGAATGCATCACCTAGACTAGACTCCTCTAGACTCGCTCAGACCCTCGGATGACTATTACCATGAACACTATCGTCTAATGTGAAAAACTGGATTACCTAGGACTATAGACACATCCCAAATAATCTGGAAATCCTAAATGAAGCACGGATAGCAAAACTGTGAAAACTGCCTAACGGATTAGCTACTTCGGTCAAAGTAACCTAATCCTACATGAAATAGGAAACTACGCGAGAGATCTCTCTATATAGTACCTATACCATGCAACGATGATGATTCCAAACACTTATGACCTAGAAACCGCTAAACATGAATAAACATGGTCGAATCTTATGTTCACAAGCAATCTATCATATTAAACGATGTAAAACAAGCTTCTAGCCTATGAAACGATTCTGTCAAACCTATCTCATAAGGATCTCAACTAAATCAGCCCCTAATTATCAATAAATCATCAAGAAGGATGTCTCCTAGCAAGCATCAACCGTTGACTAATAAAAGTCAAACGGGTCAACAATGGATAAAGCAATTAACTTGGGTAGTTCTACCAAGCATGACAATTAACCACATAATTTAATGATAATCAAAACCAAATCAGCAAAAAATAATTATCATAAGCAATTCAAAATCATCATCCAAGCAATTTTTACATATTCATGATAAAAAGTTACCCGAAACGGGTCAAACGGGTCCAAATTTGTCTAATCTAGGTGAAGCAATATGAAATCAGCCAAGATACATGGTGTAAACTAATAAAAATCTAATCTTGACATCAAACATGATCAACAACAAGGTTTAAAGGAGTAAAAATTAAAAACCTATTGAAGATCCAAACCGAAAGCTTCAAAAATCTCTAACTTTTATCCAAAAAAGCCTTGATCTTGCTCCCTTAATCTTCCTTCATGTTTCCAGATTTATTTTGGGGGTTTTCTAGGGTTTTTCGAGGGTTCGAATCTGTGAAAATGCGGCTGGAAATGCTTTTTATAGGCTAAAAACGAGTCCTGTTCGAAATCAGCAAACTGGGCCTCTGAACTGGGCTTCGCAGAATAATATAAATAGAATACAAACCAGATTATAACCAGAAACAGCAGTGTCCTAGTGGCTGATTCCCTTGCTGCTTAACAAAGAGGTCAGGGGATCGATTCCTGTCCCCAGCGAATTCTTTTTCTTCTTTTTATTAATGCGCTGGGCTTGCTGCTGCTGGGCTTTGGTGCTTCTACTGATGGGCCGATGCAGACTTGGGCTGGGCTGATAAAGGGACTGGGCTGTTGCTGTTACTATTATTATTTTTTTTCTTTTCTTTAATCACCCATAACTTTCACAATCGAGCTCCGATTTCGTTTCCGTTTTTTTCAGAATTCTTCTAAATTCATCACGGATCCACCAAACACCTAAAATTCACAAATAAAAACAATTAAGCACCATATCTTTTATAATTTCTCAATTAAAATTCTAACTTGCAAAGTTTTCTCAATTAAAAACCAAATTAAATGTGAACTTTAAATATTTATCAAATAAAAACCAAAGTTCCACCAAATCATCTAAAATTCAAATATAAACATTTAAGCACCAATTCTCTTAATTTTTAATTAAAAACATGATTAAATGTGGGAATTTATTTATTTAATTATATGTACATGATGCTACGCATCAAATATCCCCACACTTAAACCTTGCTTGCCCTCAAGCAAAATCTCATGCAACACTTCCACAAGCCAATCGATAACGCAACGTCCACTCAACCCAATGCAACTACTCAAGCCCACATGCATCCCCAAATCTCAAGATTTACACTTTTCAAAAGATAATCTAACAAGCAATTATGATAGTTATTTTAAAAACATGGAAATGCCTACTAGCTTAACACACATCAAAGTTCAATCAAACAAGCATCATACCCCTCACAATGATCACTCAACTCGGTGAAATTTAGTGGATTGATGATTAAAAAGATCATCGATTTAAGTGGTTCACTCAAGGCCAAACATGCACTTCATTGTCATAAGCTTGTATTGAAATCGCATCTCCATCAAATAACATAAAACCGAACATAAATCAAGAGGACTTTATTAAGGGTTGTAATGTTAGGCTAGGGTTAAGGGTATGGAATGGGAATGTGAAAGCGGCTAAGTGTTTAGAAATCCGGAAAAGTCAAAAAACAAACTAAAAGAAAAACTATTTACATAAATAACTCCAAGTCGGGTAATTTTGACCCGAACACAAAAGCTAAGAACAACTCTATTTTTTTTTTAGCTTTATCTTTGGTCTATGACCTCCAATAAGGAGCTAGAATTTTCTGCATTTTTTTTTTCTTCAATTTTTTTTTTCTTTTTCATTTTTTTTTTCATTTTTTTTTTTCATTTCATTTTTTTTTCTTTTTTTTTCATTTTTTTTAACTAAATATGACTTGATGAAACTAACCAAAAAAATATACACAAAACCCTAGACTAATCCGGATTCTTCACACAAGGGTTAAAGAACAAAATAAAGGCTAATCAAAAGGCTAAATGGGTCAAAAAGTGGGAAAATCAAACGAGAAGGAAAAAGGCTCAACGAGTTTTTCTAAGAGATGATGTTTTAGGGTAGGAAAAATGATAAGATCAAAGAAAAAGGCTAAGTCAAAGGGGTTAATCCTAATGCCTCTATCATTTCTATGCCCAATTTTAGTTCATGATCTCGACACGTATAAACAACACAAGTTCTAAAATGAAACGCATGATGGCATAACACTCAACCAAACGAAAATGAGAACAATCATGTAATAAATAATGCAATTTAGGCTCAAATAACTCACGGAAACGGATAGATAAAGGCTAACGATATGATGCAAGCTATCAATCCCCCATCCGATAGTTTCACTAAGTAAAGCATCCCATTTATTGATTTTATTTGAAAAAACACTTGCTTGGAAATACTTTTTCAAGATACTCGAAGAAAATGTTTTGACTAGAGACAAGCATCGTATACACAAGCGAGCAAAACGTCACGAATTACATCAACGGGCCCACTTCCATGTGCAAAAAAAAAACGGGCAAAAATCTCAATTTCATCCAAAAACAGGGGGATATGATAAGAAAATTTGAAAATTTTCACAACTTTAGCAATTTCAGTTCAATTGACCCCCATCGCCACACTTAATTCGTACATTGTCCCCAATGTACGCTAAACAAAACAAAATAAAGGGGAAAGGGAACTGAAATACTCCCCTATCACTGTCATGTGCCAGAACCTGGATGCTGAAAAAAAGAATCGAGCCAGCTCTTGACTGAACAGGTGCCAGAGCTGAATCCATAAATGCCAAAAATCCTCCACAATCAAAGTATGCATCATGAAACAGCTCTCGAACATGTGCCAAAACTGTACCGGCAAGACAAATGGTGAATCATGGTAGTTGGCGGTCCCGCGATGAATCTGGAAGAAAACATAACCCAAATGATAGCAGAAGCAATCGGGTTGCAAAATCTGGCAATTTTGAAAGATATTTGAAAATTTTGAGTTTTTTGGACAATTGATCGAATGCAGGCCGTTTGTTGTCAATTATGAAGTAGACGGCCGACATTGACCAAAAGTTAACAAGCCCGAGAAACCCTGATACGGACCGTTGATTGTCATTTATGAAGTGACGGTCCGTATCCCCAAAATCACAACCAAATCATGGAAGCACATTTGCGGACCGTGGAAATGGAGATTGAGTATCCGACGGCCCGCAATTGTGCGTTACCTACAAACCCGCGAAGCATAGCCAGAAATGATAAGTCAACGCAATGTCTAATCGTGGCATGCTTCCAAAAGAATCTGCAAAACTTGAAACAAAAACATAAAACAGAACAAGGAGAAATAAAATATAACTAAATTAAGAAAACTAACTAAAAGGAAATTAAACTACTAAAAGTTCAAACAAAGCATGAAACAAGCAAAATAAAGTAAACAAGTAGTCGGGTTGCCTCCCGGAAGCGCTGAATTTATTAACGAGTCGTCAGCCGGACTTGAACCCGCGGTTAAGTCAACCGGGGTCATGGATGTGACCTCCTTCGCTACCGAATATGCTCGCATCCGACCCATGCATGCGCCACTCTTCAAACAAGGGCTCGACTCCCTTATGTCGATCTCGCAAGTACATGGCGTACACATCAACCACCCACGGCCTATCACTCCCTGAAGCCTTCAATGTCTTATCAGGCGGCTTTTTCTTCAATCTAACGCTCGCTTCATCCCCACACTTCTTCTTTGGCGGGGCCTGCAATGATATAGTCGACTTTGTAATAACTGAAGGTGGGTCGGGTGGGTGATCTTTAATTCCAATTTGATGAACGACGGCCTGGTGATGTTTCCCCTTCTGCTCTTCCCTAAGCTGATCCCTAAGTCTCTCTGGATATGGAATATGAGAGATGTAGGGTCGGGGAACATATTTCTCCACTACTGGCTCCTCGTCTATCTCATCATCACTCTCCTCTTCAACTGGCTCACTGACCGCCGATTCTGGATCTGGAGTGGTGTTGTCATTCAGGTAAAAGATTGCATTCACGTATTGCTTAGGATATGACTGTGTGTTCCCTGGCAATCCTCCTGGTTTTCCCTCACTTGATTTCGAGAGCTGGCCCACGGTTCTCTCCATATTAAGCAAATGAGTTCCTAAATTACTTAACTCTTTGGCCACCATAGCTATGTCCTGCTCAGTCCTCGAAATCCTCTGATCATTCTGCTGTGAAGTTTTCTCATTCTGCTTGATAAACTGAGACATCATGTGGGTTAAATTCTTTAAACCTGAATCATCTGTCGGTGTTTTTTTGCTAACCCCTGGGTCATAGAAACCCTGTTGCCTCGGTGGCGGTCTCGGCTGAAATCCTGCGGGACTAGAACTGTTAGGCCTCCACCCCGTATTGTAATTATACGCATTGCTGGGTGGTGGGCGGGCCTGGCCGGACATGAAATCAGATTGATCGTGGAAATCGGTGCTACCCCCGATAGGACAACGTGTAATGTCGTGGGGTCCTGAGCATAGCTCGCAGTACTTCACCTGCTGCTCCATCACCTGCATTTTGGCTATTTTCTTCGATAACGCCTCGACCTGCATGGATAGAGTTGTAATAGGGTCAACCTGGAGGACTCCTCTCTGTTGGGTCATCTTACTCGGCGTGCTCGACCACTGATAATCGTTTAAAGCAAGCTCCTCAAGTAACTCTTGCGCCTCCTCGGGCGTTTTACTGCTTAATGTCCCACCAGCTGACGTGTCGACCGTATGTCGTGTGAGTGGATGTAAACCGCTGTAGAAAATCTGCAGCTGCTGGTGTAGCTCAATCCCATGTGATGGACATTTTCTCAACAACTCTCTAAATCGCTCCCACGTCTCATATAAACTCTCTGTGTCGTCCTGAAGGAATGAATATATTTTGTTTCTGAACATCGCAACCTTCGATGGAGGGAAATACTTTGAAATGAATTTCTGTGTCAAACTAGCCCATGAAGTGATGGAACCAGGCGGGAGAGACTGAAGCCACGCCTTCGCTGCACCGCGAAGGGAAAATGAGAATAATCGCAACTGGATTGCCTCTGCAGGGACCCCCTTAAGTTTGAAAGTGTCGCAAATTTCAAGGAAGTTCGCGATGTGGGTCATCGGGTCATCATTAGGTAACCCGTCAAACTGAACATAGTCCATAATCAGAGTGATGACCTGAGGCTGAATCTGGAAGTTATTCACGTCCACCGGCGGACGAATAACACTCGGCAACGTCCCGTCGATGTTGGGACGGGCGTAGTCTGCAAGCGTGCGCCTCTGATCTGCAGGTGCGGCCATCGGCACTGGTAATGCGCCCTCCACGTGCCGAAGATGATGGAAAACTATTTCTGGCTCACATAACGGTGAAAATCGGCTCTGTCGGCGACGTATGCGCATAAACAGACAAAATTGCAATAGAAACGATGAAACAGAAATAGAAAATGGAAAGAAACTAACCTAAAAGTCTAACTAACACGAAAAGGAAACACAGAATAATAAAAACTAACTAACAGCTAAAATACGCAAAGAAAACAAGTAAATAGATAAAGCAAACAAGTGGTTAAACTACTAGCTCGGATATTTCTCGGAATCTGACGCGTCCCCGGCAACGGCGCCAAAAACTTGATGTGTAAATTTGTATCAATAAAAATCTGGTCAAGTTTTAAATGGTAATCACCAAGTGACCAAACTACACACCAGGGCAGTGAACCCGTCGTATGCAGTAAAGTGTTGGTAAGAACCGGATATCAATCCGTGGACGCGAATGTAGACTCCCGATACTGGATCTTTGCTAATATTTAACCGGTGAAATTGGATTTGTGAAATTATACTAAATCTAAGCAGAATAACTAAACCGACAAAAACAACTAAAAACCGGATAACACGCTGGAAAAACAGAGGAAGGAATGCATCACCTAGACTAGACTCCTCTAGACTCGCTCAGACCCTCGGATGACTATTACCATGAACACTATCGTCTAATGTGAAAAACTGGATTACCTAGGACTATAGACACATCCCAAATAATCTGGAAATCCTAAATGAAGCACGGATAGCAAAACTGTGAAAACTGCCTAACGGATTAGCTACTTCGGTCAAAGTAACCTAATCCTACATGAAATAGGAAACTACGCGAGAGATCTCTCTATATAGTACCTATACCATGCAACGATGATGATTCCAAACACTTATGACCTAGAAACCGCTAAACATGAATAAACATGGTCGAATCTTATGTTCACAAGCAATCTATCATATTAAACGATGTAAAACAAGCTTCTAGCCTATGAAACGATTCTGTCAAACCTATCTCATAAGGATCTCAACTAAATCAGCCCCTAATTATCAATAAATCATCAAGAAGGATGTCTCCTAGCAAGCATCAACCGTTGACTAATAAAAGTCAAACGGGTCAACAATGGATAAAGCAATTAACTTGGGTAGTTCTACCAAGCATGACAATTAACCACATAATTTAATGATAATCAAAACCAAATCAGCAAAAAATAATTATCATAAGCAATTCAAAATCATCATCCAAGCAATTTTTACATATTCATGATAAAAAGTTACCCGAAACGGGTCAAACGGGTCCAAATTTGTCTAATCTAGGTGAAGCAATATGAAATCAGCCAAGATACATGGTGTAAACTAATAAAAATCTAATCTTGACATCAAACATGATCAACAACAAGGTTTAAAGGAGTAAAAATTAAAAACCTATTGAAGATCCAAACCGAAAGCTTCAAAAATCTCTAACTTTTATCCAAAAAAGCCTTGATCTTGCTCCCTTAATCTTCCTTCATGTTTCCAGATTTATTTTGGGGGTTTTCTAGGGTTTTTCGAGGGTTCGAATCTGTGAAAATGCGGCTGGAAATGCTTTTTATAGGCTAAAAACGAGTCCTGTTCGAAATCAGCAAACTGGGCCTCTGAACTGGGCTTCGCAGAATAATATAAATAGAATACAAACCAGATTATAACCAGAAACAGCAGTGTCCTAGTGGCTGATTCCCTTGCTGCTTAACAAAGAGGTCAGGGGATCGATTCCTGTCCCCAGCGAATTCTTTTTCTTCTTTTTATTAATGCGCTGGGCTTGCTGCTGCTGGGCTTTGGTGCTTCTACTGATGGGCCGATGCAGACTTGGGCTGGGCTGATAAAGGGACTGGGCTGTTGCTGTTACTATTATTATTTTTTTTCTTTTCTTTAATCACCCATAACTTTCACAATCGAGCTCCGATTTCGTTTCCGTTTTTTTCAGAATTCTTCTAAATTCATCACGGATCCACCAAACACCTAAAATTCACAAATAAAAACAATTAAGCACCATATCTTTTATAATTTCTCAATTAAAATTCTAACTTGCAAAGTTTTCTCAATTAAAAACCAAATTAAATGTGAACTTTAAATATTTATCAAATAAAAACCAAAGTTCCACCAAATCATCTAAAATTCAAATATAAACATTTAAGCACCAATTCTCTTAATTTTTAATTAAAAACATGATTAAATGTGGGAATTTATTTATTTAATTATATGTACATGATGCTACGCATCAGTGTATATATAGGGTGGTAAAACTTAAATTAGAAAAAACCAAGTTATCGTTAGAAATTCAAAAAAAATTAAATTTGTATTCGTTGCGACGTGCGTGGTCATGGACTGGACAGGAGCCGACAAACAAGGTCCACAACGCCACACGCTTGGCGTGTGGATCCACGTCGGACGGACATGGGGCCGTTTCTTCGCGTTGTGAAGAGTCTTAATGCCCGATCACGATGCGAGATGCAAATACACTAGGACCCTGTTTGTTTTTTACATTAAGATCTTAATAGCCTCTGAGGTCTGAATTGCCAAGACCTTTTAAGATAAACGGTTGTTTGTTTTTTACTTAGTCACTAAGAGTTCCAAAATCTGAATACCCTCTTAACTCACAGACCTAAAAATGCATCTTAACAAAGCTTGGGCCCCTCTTAACCAAGTCAGATCAAACTTGCTAATTAATTCCGTTTCCTAACAATAGGTAAAACTTTCTGATTGATTCCGTTTCCCTTTTTCATAGTTCAAATCATCCGATCAAATGAACAACACATCTGTAATTAATTAGAGATATCAAAGAAAAGTTTCATTCTGATAAGAATAATCAAAATAGCCATTTCATTAATATGGTTTTATAAAATAAATTTGAGTAATAACATTCCTAAAATATTTAAATACTAAGAGACCGATAAGTGCGTCTTTGATGCTATTGTCTAACGTCATTTTAAGAAAATGACGCCACTTATGATGTCATTATAGAAAAATGACGCCATCTATTTAAAAATGGCATCAAAAAATGTATTTGAGTAAATGATTTTTGTCACTATAAGAAAAATGACGTTGTCCATTAAAAATGGCGTCATTTATAAAAAAATGACATAAAAAAGAGTAAATTACGGATTTAGTCCCTGTGATTTGTACGGATTTCACATATAGTCCTTAGCTTTCATTTATTACGGATTTAGTCCCAACCTTTTGACAAACCGTTACGGATTTCGTCCCTGACGTGAATGTTCGTTAAAATTTTCTGTTAATGAGTATGAAATAACAATTATGACCCTCTTTAAATAAAAAAGAAAAAAAAGAAAAAACTAAATTAAAGGTCGTCGCTCACTATACATCCTTTCTTAACCCTAACCCACTCTTCCTTCATTCATTATCCCCGACCAACCACCATCACATCCATCGGCGATGGTCTCTTGCTTGCGTTGTCATCACATCCGCCGACGATGGTCTCTTGTTTACGAAACAAGCAAATATGATAGAGGTAAACCCTAGGATAAACCTTTTTCTTTTTCTTTAAACCTTCATTTTGTTCTTATCTACATTTCTATATCCAATTACCCAAATTACCCTTAGTTTACCCCAGTTGAGCCTTATTTCCATTTCGTTTGATCACCCTATTAAACCCATAAACCTTAGCCTATGTGTTTAAAGATTTTCTTTCGCTTAGTTGATTAGTTAGTTTGATTATGTAACCACTAGATCTTGTGCACCCAAGTTTATACCCTTGTAAATCCAATTCCATTTCCTACGCTAACTACAACCTTAGCCCTAAAGTCATCTTGATTTGTAAGTTAGTATAGAATGTTAGTTGAATTGCGATCGTTTGTCAAGCCTATGGTAAGGAAAGTCCATGGTGATGCAAATTGAGAGCACTAAAAAAGTCTAGTACATTATTTACTAGTTATCCAGATATAAAGCTTGAGTGGAGTGTACATTGTGAGTTAGTCTGGTTGATTGTTAAGGAATAATCCTAAGGAAAGAAGTCCAGTGTTTGTTGTCCATGCTTTTCATTGCTAAAAATTATTTTGTTTGGTCTGTTCTGAGAATGCAAACACATGTGACTAGTTGTGCCTTTGTGTCTTTAATCGTTCAGAGTTGTATCCATCAACCATCACTTCGTTTTAAAAGCTTTATTAGGGAAGGTAATGTTGTAGTTATGTGTTTGCTCAGGGATAAGCAGAGTCTAAGTGGGGGGATGTTTGATGTGCTTTAAATTACACATCTTTTTAGTAGTTAAACACCCATGATTGTTGATGGTTTATGCATTATTTTGGTATGTTTTACCCTTTTTTGGTATGAAATGTCATAAACGGGTAATTAGAAGGGGCCAAAGTGATATTTGAGGATTTTGCAAGGATTTGAAGGTAAATTGCTTAAGATTAGGAGGATTGACTTATTATTCACATCACGACCCGTTACAAGCATTACGGGCCGTTACATGATCAACATTTTATGATGTTATC
>JBCNJP010013929.1:0-11654 GCA_039602395.1 Deinandra increscens subsp. villosa
CGCTATACACTGTCGCCGCCGCAACGCGCGGGCACACGGCTAGTAACCAATAAATTATATTTAGGACCAATGATGGCCTAATAAGGTGTGTTTAGTAGGGCAATGAGGGTCGGTTAGAACCAATAAGTCCTAGTAAGGTGTGTATATAACCAATAAGTTGTGTTTAGGACCAATGATGGCCCAATAATGTGTGTTTAGTTGGGACTAATGAGTCCCACTAAGGTGTGTATATAACCAATAAGTTGTGTTTAGGACCAATGATGGCCCAATAAGGTGTGTTTAGTAGGGCAATGAGGGTCGGTTGGTACCAATAAGTCCTAGTAAGGTGTGTCTTATATAACCAATAAGTTGTGTTTAGGACCAATGATGGCCCAATAATGTGTGTTTAAGGGCAATGAGGCTCCGTTGGGACCAATGAGTCCCAATAAAGTGTGTATATAACCAATAAGTTATGTTTACGACCAATCATGGCCCAAAAAGGTGTGTTTAGTTGGGACCAATGAGTCCCACTAATGTGTGTATATGACCAATACGTTGTGTTTAGGACCAATGATGGCACAATAAAGTGGGTTTAGGGACAATGAGGGTTAGTTGGCACCAATGAGTCCTAATAAGGTGTTTATATAACCAATAAGTTGTGTTTACGACCAATTATGGCCCAATATGGTGTGTTTAGTTGGGACTAATGAGTCCCACTAAGGTGTGTATATAACCAATAAGTTATGTTTGGGACCAATGATGGCCCAATAAGGTGTGTTTAGTAGGGCAATGAGGGTCGGTTAGGACCAATAAGTCCTAGTAAGGTGTGTATATAACCAATAAGTTGTGTTTAGGACCAATGATGGCCCAATAATGTGTGTTTAGTTGGGACTAATGAGTTCCACTAAGGTGTGTATATAACCAATAAGTTGTGTTTAGGACCAATGATGGCCCAATAAGGTGTGTTTAGTAGGGCAATGAGGGTCGGTTAGGACCAATAAGTCCTAGTAAGGTGTGTATATAACCAATAAGTTGTGTTTAGGACCAATGATGGCCTAATAATGTGTGTTTAGTTGGGACTAATGAGTTCCACTAAGGTGTGTATATAACCAATAAGTTGTGTTTAGGACCAATGATGGCCCTATAAGGAGTGTTTAGTAGGGCAATGAGGGTCGGTTGGGACCAATAAGTCCTAGTAAGTTGTGTCTTATATAACCAATAAGTTGTGTTTAGGACCAATGATGGCCCAATAATGTGTGTTTAAGGGCAATGAGGGTCAGTTGGGACCAATGAGTCCCAATAAAGTGTGTATATAACCAATAAGTTGTGTTTACGACCAATTATGGCCCAATAAGGTGTGTTTAGTTGGGACCAATGAGTCCCACTAATGTGTGCATATAACCAATACGTTGTGTTTAGGACCAATGATGGCACAATAAAGTGGGTTTAGGGACAATGAGGGTTAGTTGGCACCAATGAGTCCTAATAAGGTGTTTATATAACCAATAAGTTGTGTTTACGGCCAATTATGGCCCAATATGGTGTGTTTAGTTGGGACTAATGAGTCCCACTAAGGTGTGTATATAACCAATAAATTATGTTTAGGACCAATGATGGCCCAATAAGGTGTGTTTAGTAGGGCAATGAGGGTCGGTTAGAACCAATAAGTCCTAGTAAGGTGTGTATATAACCAATAAGTTGTGTTTAGGACCAATGATGGCCCAATAATGTGTGTTTAGTTGGGACTAATGAGTCCCACTAAGGTGTGTATATAACCAATAAGTTGTGTTTAGGACCAATGATGGCCCAATAAGGTGTGTTTAGTAGGGCAATGAGGGTCGGTTAGGACCAATAAGTCCTAGTAAGGTGTGTCTTATATAACCAATAAGTTGTGTTTAGGACCAATGATGGCCCAATAATGTGTGTTTAAGGGCAATGAGGGTCAGTTGGGACCAATGAGTCCCAATAAAGTGTGTATATAACCAATAAGTTGTGTTTACGACCAATTATGGCCCAAAAAGGTGTGTTTAGTTGGGACCAATGAGTCCCACTAATGTGTGTATATGACCAATACGTTGTGTTTAGGACCAATGATGGCACAATAAAGTGGGTTTAGGGACAATGAAGGTTAGTTGGCACCAATGAGTCCTAATAAGGTGTTTATATAACCAATAAGTTGTGTTTACGACCAATTATGGCCCAATATGGTGTGTTTAGTTGGGACTAATGAGTCCCACTAAGGTGTGTATATAACCAATAAGTTATGTTTGGGACCAATGATGGCCCAATAAGGTGTGTTTAGTAGGGCAATGAGGGTCGGTTAGGACCAATAAGTCCTAGTAAGGTGTGTATATAACCAATAAGTTGTGTTTAGGACCAATGATGGCCTAATAATGTGTGTTTAGTTGGGACTAATGAGTTCCACTAAGGTGTGTATATAACCAATAAGTTGTGTTTAGGACCAATGATGGCCCTATAAGGAGTGTTTAGTAGGGCAATGAGGGTCGGTTGGGACCAATAAGTCCTAGTAAGTTGTGTCTTATATAACCAATAAGTTGTGTTTAGGACAAATGATGGCCCAATAATGTGTGTTTAAGGGCAATGAGGGTCAGTTGGGACCAATGAGTCCCAATAAAGTGTGTATATAACCAATAAGTTGTGTTTACGACCAATTATGGCCCAATAAGGTGTGTTTAGTTGGGACCAATGAGTCCCACTAATGTGTGCATATAACCAATACGTTGTGTTTAGGACCAATGATGGCACAATAAAGTGGGTTTAGGGACAATGAGGGTTAGTTGGCACCAATGAGTCCTAATAAGGTGTTTATATAACCAATAAGTTGTGTTTACGACCAATTATGGCCCAATATGGTGTGTTTAGTTGGGACTAATGAGTCCCACTAAGGTGTGTATATAACCAATAAATTATGTTTAGGACCAATGATGGCCCAATAAGGTGTGTTTAGTAGGGCAATGAGGGTCGGTTAGAACCAATAAGTCCTAGTAAGGTGTGTATATAACCAATAAGTTGTGTTTAGGACCAATGATGGCCCAATAATGTGTGTTTAGTTGGGACTAATGAGTCCCACTAAGGTGTGTATATAACCAATAAGTTGTGTTTAGGACCAATGATGGCCCAATAAGGTGTGTTTAGTAGGGCAATGAGGGTCGGTTGGGACCAATAAGTCCTAGTAAGGTGTGTCTTATATAACCAATAAGTTGTGTTTAGGACCAATGATGGCCCAATAATGTGTGTTTAAGGGCAATGAGGGTCCGTTGGGACCAATGAGTCCCAATAAAGTGTGTATATAACCAATAAGTTGTGTTTACGACCAATTATGGCCCAATAAGGTGTGTTTAGTTGGGACCAATGAGTCCCACTAATGTGTGTATATGACCAATACGTTGTGTTTAGGACCAATGATGGCACAATAAAGTGGGTTTAGGGACAATGAAGGTTAGTTGGCACCAATGAGTCCTAATAAGGTGTTTATATAACCAATAAGTTGTGTTTACGACCAATTATGGCCCAATATGGTGTGTTTAGTTGGGACTAATGAGTCCCACTAAGGTGTGTATATAACCAATAAGTTATGTTTGGGACCAATGATGGCCCAATAAGGTGTGTTTAGTAGGGCAATGAGGGTCGGTTAGGACCAATAAGTCCTAGTAAGGTGTGTATATAACCAATAAGTTGTGTTTAGGACCAATGATGGCCTAATAATGTGTGTTTAGTTGGGACTAATGAGTTCCACTAAGGTGTGTATATAACCAATAAGTTGTGTTTAGGACCAATGATGGCCCTATAAGGAGTGTTTAGTAGGGCAATGAGGGTCGGTTGGGACCAATAAGTCCTAGTAAGTTGTGTCTTATATAACCAATAAGTTGTGTTTAGGACAAATGATGGCCCAATAATGTGTGTTTAAGGGCAATGAGGGTCAGTTGGGACCAATGAGTCCCAATAAAGTTTGTATATAACCAATAAGTTGTGTTTACGACCAATTATGGCCCAATAAGGTGTGTTTAGTTGGGACCAATGAGTCCCACTAATGTGTGCATATAACCAATACGTTGTGTTTAGGACCAATGATGGCACAATAAAGTGTGTTTAGGGACAATGAGGGTTAGTTGGCACCAATGAGTCCTAATAAGGTGTTTATATAACCAATAAGTTGTGTTTACGACCAATTATGGCCCAATATGGTGTGTTTAGTTGGGACTAATGAGTCCCACTAAGGTGTGTATATAACCAATAAGTTATGTTTAGGACCAATGATGGCCCAATAAGGTGTGTTTAGTAGGGCAATGAGGGTCGGTTAGCACCAATAAGTCCTAGTAAGGTGTGTATATAACCAATAAGTTGTGTTTAGGACCAATGATGGCCCAATAATGTGTGTTTAGTTGGGACTAATGAGTCCCACTAAGGTGTGTATATAACCAATAAGTTGTGTTTAGGACCAATGATGGCCCAATAAGGTGTGTTTAGTAGGGCAATGAGGGTCGGTTGGGACCAATAAGTCCTAGTAAGGTGTGTCTTATATAACCAATAAGTTGTGTTTAGTGACCAATGTATGGCCCAATAAGGTGTGTTTAGTTGGGACCAATGAGTCCCACTAATGTGTGCATATAACCAATACGTTGTGTTTAGGACCAATGATGGCACAATAAAGTGGGTTTAGGGACAATGAGGGTTAGTTGGCACCAATGAGTCCTAATAAGGTGTTTATATAACCAATAAGTTGTGTTTACGACCAATTATGGCCCAATAATGGTGTGTTTAGTTGGGACTAATGAGTCCCACTAAGGTGTGTATATAACCAATAAGTTATGTTTAGGACCAATGATGGCCCAATAAGGTGTGTTTAGTAGGGCAATGAGGGTCGGTTGGGACCAATAAGTCCTAGTAAGGTGTGTCTTATATAACCAATAAGTTGTGTTTAGGACCAATGATGGCCCAATAATGTGTGTTTAAGGGCAATGAGGGTCAGTTGGGACCAATGAGTCCCAATAAAGTGTGTATATAACCAATAAGTTGTGTTTACGACCAATTATGGCCCAATAAGGTGTGTTTAGTTGGGACCAATGAGTCCCACTAATGTGTGCATATAACCAATACGTTGTGTTTAGGACCAATGATGGCACAATAAAGTGGGTTTAGGGACAATGAGGGTTAGTTGGCACCAATGAGTCCTAATAAGGTGTTTATATAACCAATAAGTTGTGTTTACGACCAATTATGGCCCAATATGGTGTGTTTAGTTGGGACTAATGAGTCCCACTAAGGTGTGTATATAACCAATAAATTATGTTTAGGACCAATGATGGCCCAATAAGGTGTGTTTAGTAGGGCAATGAGGGTCGGTTAGAACCAATAAGTCCTAGTAAGGTGTGTATATAACCAATAAGTTGTGTTTAGGACCAATGATGGCCCAATAATGTGTGTTTAGTTGGGACTAATGAGTTCCACTAAGGTGTGTATATAACCAATAAGTTGTGTTTAGGACCAATGATGGCCCTATAAGGAGTGTTTAGTAGGGCAATGAGGGTCGGTTGGGACCAATAAGTCCTAGTAAGGTGTGTCTTATATAACCAATAAGTTGTGTTTAGGACCAATGATGGCCCAATAATGTGTGTTTAAGGGCAATGAGGGTCAGTTGGGACCAATGAGTCCCAATAAAGTGTGTATATAACCAATAAGTTGTGTTTACGACCAATTATGGCCCAATAAGGTGTGTTTAGTTGGGACCAATGAGTCCCACTAATGTGTGTATATAACCAATACGTTGTGTTTAGGACCAATGATGGCACAATAAAGTGGGTTTAGGGACAATGAGGGTTAGTTGGCACCAATGAGTCCTAATAAGGTGTTTATATAACCAATAAGTTGTGTTTACGACCAATTATGGCCCAATATGGTGTGTTTAGTTGGGACTAATGAGTCCCACTAAGGTGTGTATATAACCAATAAATTATGTTTAGGACCAATGATGGCCCAATAAGGTGTGTTTAGTAGGGCAATGAGGGTCGGTTAGAACCAATAAGTCCTAGTAAGGTGTGTATATAACCAATAAGTTGTGTTTAGGACCAATGATGGCCCAATAATGTGTGTTTAGTTGGGACTAATGAGTCCCACTAAGGTGTGTATATAACCAATAAGTTGTGTTTAGGACCAATGATGGCCCTATAAGGAGTGTTTAGTAGGGCAATGAGGGTCGGTTGGGACCAATAAGTCCTAGTAAGGTGTGTCTTATATAACCAATAAGTTGTGTTTAGGACCAATGATGGCCCAATAATGTGTGTTTAAGGGCAATGAGGGTCGTTGGACCATGAGTCCCAATAAAGTGTGTATATAACAATAAGTTGTGTTTACGCCAATTATGGCCTAAGGTGTGTTTAGTGGACATGAGTCCCACTAATGTGTGCATATAACCAATACGTTGTGTTTAGGACCAATGATGGCACAATAAAGTGGGTTTAGGGACAATGAGGGTTAGTTGGCACCAATGAGTCCTAATAAGGTGTTTATATAACCAATAAGTTGTGTTTACGACCAATTATGGCCCAATATGGTGTGTTTAGTTGGGACTAATGAGTCCCACTAAGGTGTGTATATAACCAATAAGTTATGTTTAGGACCAATGATGGCCCAATAAGGTGTGTTTAGTAGGGCAATGAGGGTCGGTTGGTACCAATAAGTCCTAGTAAGGTGTGTCTTATATAACCAATAAGTTGTGTTTAGGACCAATGATGGCCCAATAATGTGTGTTTAAGGGCAATGAGGGTCAGTTGGGACCAATGAGTCCCAATAAAGTGTGTATATAACCAATAAGTTGTGTTTACGACCAATTATGGCCCAATAAGGTGTGTTTAGTTGGGACCAATGAGTCCCACTAATGTGTGCATATAACCAATACGTTGTGTTTAGGACCAATGATGGCACAATAAAGTGGGTTTAGGGACAATGAGGGTTAGTTGGCACCAATGAGTCCTAATAAGGTGTTTATATAACCAATAAGTTGTGTTTACGACCAATTATGGCCCAATATGGTGTGTTTAGTTGGGACTAATGAGTCCCACTAAGGTGTGTATATAACCAATAAGTTATGTTTAGGACCAATGATGGCCCAATAAGGTGTGTTTAGTAGGGCAATGAGGGTCGGTTAGGACCAATAAGTCCTAGTAAGGTGTGTATATAACCAATAAGTTGTGTTTAGGACCAATGATGGCCCAATAATGTGTGTTTAGTTGGGACTAATGAGTCCATAAGGTGTGTTAAACCAATAAGGTATACTTTGAGTTGGGACTAATGAGTTCCACTAAGGTGTGTATATAACCAATAAGTTGTGTTTAGGACCAATGATGGCCCTATAAGGAGTGTTTAGTAGGGCAATGAGGGTCGGTTGGGACCAATAAGTCCTAGTAAGGTGTGTCTTATATAACCAATAAGTTGTGTTTAGGACCAATGATGGCCCAATAATGTGTGTTTAAGGGCAATGAGGGTCAGTTGGGACCAATGAGTCCCAATAAAGTGTGTATATAACCAATAAGTTGTGTTTACGACCAATTATGGCCCAAAAAGGTGTGTTTAGTTGGGACCAATGAGTCCCACTAATGTGTGTATATGACCAATACGTTGTGTTTAGGACCAATGATGGCACAATAAAGTGGGTTTAGGGACAATGAAGGTTAGTTGGCACCAATGAGTCCTAATAAGGTGTTTATATAACCAATAAGTTGTGTTTACGACCAATTATGGCCCAATATGGTGTGTTTAGTTGGGACTAATGAGTCCCACTAAGGTGTGTATATAACCAATAAGTTATGTTTAGGACCAATGATGGCCCAATAAGGTGTGTTTAGTAGGGCAATGAGGGTCGGTTAGGACCAATAAGTCCTAGTAAGGTGTGTATATAACCAATAAGTTGTGTTTAGGACCAATGATGGCCCAATAATGTGTGTTTAGTTGGGACTAATGAGTTCCACTAAGGTGTGTATATAACCAATAAGTTGTGTTTAGGACCAATGATGGCCCTATAAGGAGTGTTTAGTAGGGCAATGAGGGTCGGTTGGGACCAATAAGTCCTAGTAAGGTGTGTCTTATATAACCAATAAGTTGTGTTTAGGACCAATGATGGCCCAATAATGTGTGTTTAAGGGCAATGAGGGTCAGTTGGGACCAATGAGTCCCAATAAAGTGTGTATATAACCAATAAGTTGTGTTTACGACCAATTATGGCCCAATAAGGTGTGTTTAGTTGGGACCAATGAGTCCCACTAATGTGTGCATATAACCAATACGTTGTGTTTAGGACCAATGATGGCACAATAAAGTGGGTTTAGGGACAATGAGGGTTAGTTGGCACCAATGAGTCCTAATAAGGTGTTTATATAACCAATAAGTTGTGTTTACGGCCAATTATGGCCCAATATGGTGTGTTTAGTTGGGACTAATGAGTCCCACTAAGGTGTGTATATAACCAATAAATTATGTTTAGGACCAATGATGGCCTAATAAGGTGTGTTTAGTAGGGCAATGAGGGTCGGTTAGAACCAATAAGTCCTAGTAAGGTGTGTATATAACCAATAAGTTGTGTTTAGGACCAATGATGGCCCAATAATGTGTGTTTAGTTGGGACTAATGAGTCCCACTAAGGTGTGTATATAACCAATAAGTTGTGTTTAGGACCAATGATGGCCCAATAAGGTGTGTTTAGTAGGGCAATGAGGGTCGGTTGGGACCAATAAGTCCTAGTAAGGTGTGTCTTATATAACCAATAAGTTGTGTTTAGGACCAATGATGGCCCAATAATGTGTGTTTAAGGGCAATGAGGGTCAGTTGGGACCAATGAGTCCCAATAAAGTGTGTATATAACCAATAAGTTGTGTTTACGACCAATTATGGCCCAAAAAGGTGTGTTTAGTTGGGACCAATGAGTCCCACTAATGTGTGTATATGACCAATACGTTGTGTTTAGGACCAATGATGGCACAATAAAGTGGGTTTAGGGACAATGAAGGTTAGTTGGCACCAATGAGTCCTAATAAGGTGTTTATATAACCAATAAGTTGTGTTTACGACCAATTATGGCCCAATATGGTGTGTTTAGTTGGGACTAATGAGTCCCACTAAGGTGTGTATATAACCAATAAGTTATGTTTGGGACCAATGATGGCCCAATAAGGTGTGTTTAGTAGGGCAATGAGGGTCGGTTAGGACCAATAAGTCCTAGTAAGGTGTGTATATAACCAATAAGTTGTGTTTAGGACCAATGATGGCCTAATAATGTGTGTTTAGTTGGGACTAATGAGTTCCACTAAGGTGTGTATATAACCAATAAGTTGTGTTTAGGACCAATGATGGCCCTATAAGGAGTGTTTAGTAGGGCAATGAGGGTCGGTTGGGACCAATAAGTCCTAGTAAGGTGTGTCTTATATAACCAATAAGTTGTGTTTAGGACCAATGATGGCCCAATAATGTGTGTTTAAGGGCAATGAGGGTCAGTTGGGACCAATGAGTCCCAATAAAGTGTGTATATAACCAATAAGTTGTGTTTACGACCAATTATGGCCCAATAAGGTGTGTTTAGTTGGGACCAATGAGTCCCACTAATGTGTGCATATAACCAATACGTTGTGTTTAGGACCAATGATGGCACAATAAAGTGTGTTTAGGGACAATGAGGGTTAGTTGGCACCAATGAGTCCTAATAAGGTGTTTATATAACCAATAAGTTGTGTTTACGACCAATTATGGCCCAATAATGGTGTGTTTAGTTGGGACTAATGAGTCCCACTAAGGTGTGTATATAACCAATAAGTTATGTTTAGGACCAATGATGGCACAATAAAGTGGGTTTAGGGACAATGAGGGTTAGTTGGCACCAATGAGTCCTAATAAGGTGTTTATATAACCAATAAGTTGTGTTTACGACCAATTATGGCCCAATATGGTGTGTTTAGTTGGGACTAATGAGTCCCACTAAGGTGTGTATATAACCAATAAATTATGTTTAGGACCAATGATGGCCCAATAAGGTGTGTTTAGTAGGGCAATGAGGGTCGGTTAGAACCAATAAGTCCTAGTAAGGTGTGTATATAACCAATAAGTTGTGTTTAGGACCAATGATGGCCCAATAATGTGTGTTTAGTTGGGACTAATGAGTCCCACTAAGGTGTGTATATAACCAATAAGTTGTGTTTAGGACCAATGATGGCCCAATAAGGTGTGTTTAGTAGGGCAATGAGGGTCGGTTGGGACCAATAAGTCCTAGTAAGGTGTGTCTTATATAACCAATAAGTTGTGTTTAGGACCAATGATGGCCCAATAATGTGTGTTTAAGGGCAATGAGGGTCAGTTGGGACCAATGAGTCCCAATAAAGTGTGTATATAACCAATAAGTTGTGTTTACGACCAATTATGGCCCAAAAAGGTGTGTTTAGTTGGGACCAATGAGTCCCACTAATGTGTGTATATGACCAATACGTTGTGTTTAGGACCAATGATGGCACAATAAAGTGGGTTTAGGGACAATGAAGGTTAGTTGGCACCAATGAGTCCTAATAAGGTGTTTATATAACCAATAAGTTGTGTTTACGACCAATTATGGCCCAATATGGTGTGTTTAGTTGGGACTAATGAGTCCCACTAAGGTGTGTATATAACCAATAAGTTATGTTTGGGACCAATGATGGCCCAATAAGGTGTGTTTAGTAGGGCAATGAGGGTCGGTTAGGACCAATAAGTCCTAGTAAGGTGTGTATATAACCAATAAGTTGTGTTTAGGACCAATGATGGCCTAATAATGTGTGTTTAGTTGGGACTAATGAGTTCCACTAAGGTGTGTATATAACCAATAAGTTGTGTTTAGGACCAATGATGGCCCTATAAGGAGTGTTTAGTAGGGCAATGAGGGTCGGTTGGGACCAATAAGTCCTAGTAAGTTGTGTCTTATATAACCAATAAGTTGTGTTTAGGACCAATGATGGCCCAATAATGTGTGTTTAAGGGCAATGAGGGTCAGTTGGGACCAATGAGTCCCAATAAAGTGTGTATATAACCAATAAGTTGTGTTTACGACCAATTATGGCCCAATAAGGTGTGTTTAGTTGGGACCAATGAGTCCCACTAATGTGTGCATATAACCAATACGTTGTGTTTAGGACCAATGATGGCACAATAAAGTGGGTTTAGGGACAATGAGGGTTAGTTGGCACCAATGAGTCCTAATAAGGTGTTTATATAACCAATAAGTTGTGTTTACGGCCAATTATGGCCCAATATGGTGTGTTTAGTTGGGACTAATGAGTCCCACTAAGGTGTGTATATAACCAATAAATTATGTTTAGGACCAATGATGGCCTAATAAGGTGTGTTTAGTAGGGCAATGAGGGTCGGTTAGAACCAATAAGTCCTAGTAAGGTGTGTATATAACCAATAAGTTGTGTTTAGGACCAATGATGGCCCAATAATGTGTGTTTAGTTGGGACTAATGAGTCCCACTAAGGTGTGTATATAACCAATAAGTTGTGTTTAGGACCAATGATGGCCCAATAAGGTGTGTTTAGTAGGGCAATGAGGGTCGGTTGGGACCAATAAGTCCTAGTAAGGTGTGTCTTATATAACCAATAAGTTGTGTTTATGACCAATTATGGCCCAATAAGGTGTGTTTAGTT
>JBCNJP010013930.1:0-11651 GCA_039602395.1 Deinandra increscens subsp. villosa
ACCTCATGAGAGATGTGCATGTCATTTACCTCTACACCAACCCCGCTGTTTTGGTAAACCCTACCGTCTCGAGATTTTGTACGAAATGAATAGCCATTAATGTCATATACTTCATATTTCCTCATGCTTCTGTATGGACCATGTGAAATCCACCGAACGGTCTCTGATATAGTTTCCGGGGACTCCGCCATCTCCTTTTCAACCCGAAATTCATAGTAGGTTCATCAGTAGAGTTCATTAGGAATAGGAAGGTTATAGTTCTTCCAAAAATAAAATAAAGTTGTTCCGGACAACTCATGTCAGTTGTTCCGAAAAGTTACAGTTCATCCGGAATTAAAACTATAAGAAAATAGTTTTAGTTCACCAGGAAGGTTATAGTTCATCGGGATAGATAATAGAGTTGTTCCGGACAACTCAGGTCATTTGTTTCGAAAAGTTACAGTTCATCCGGAATTAAAACTATAAGAAAATAGTTTCAGTTCACCAGGAAGGTTATAGTTCATCCGGATAGAAAATAGAGTTGTTCCGAACAACTCAGGTCAGTTGTTCCGAAAAGTTACAGTTCACCCGGAATTAAAAATATAAGAAAATAGTTTCAGTTCACTAGGAAGGTTATAGTTCATCCGGATAGAAAATAGAGTAATTCTGGACAACTCAGGTCAGTTGTTCAGGAAAGTTACAGTTCATCATAATTAAAACAATAAGAAAATAGTTTCAGTTCACCAGGAAGGTTATAGTTCATCCGGATAGAAAATGGAGTTGTTCCGGACAACTCAGGTCAGTTGTTCAGGAAAATTACAGTTCATCCGGAATTAAAATAATAAGAAAATTTAGCTGACCTTGTTGCGTAACCATTTACCAAATGTTGTGCTCTGCTTCTTAGTCAGCTCATTTAGTGTACTACCAGGATGTTCCTTTTCTAAAAATTTCATGTGTTCTGTGCAAATATATGAATTTAAGTTATCTATAAAAGTTAATAGTTAATTAAGCAGATCAAAAAAGGTTAATAATCTAAATTACTTACTCGATATAATGCTCAATTTCAGGCGTATTTAGCAACACAAATAAATGCGCTTTCGATAGGAGCTCTGGAGAGACTTCAACTGATCTACCAGCTGACCCAGGACTTCCATCCGCACTGCTATGCTTTTTAGTTGGAACACCAATAGTTGTGATTTTTTTTGGTATTCGTTGAGAAACTCAATCGTTTCTTCTACAATGGTCTTCTCAGCAATGCACCCTTTTGGATAAGTTTTGTTTCTCACGTGGCCCTTAATTACCTTCATACACCCTTCAAATGGATACATCCATCGAAAGCATATTGGGCCACATAATTTTACCTCCTTAGTAAGGTGCACCGTCAAATGAAGCATAACATCAAAAAATGATGGCGGGAAATATTTCTCAAGCAGGCATAGTGTGACACAAAGATCATGCTTGCAATTTATCTAGTTCTTCGACGTTGATCTCTTTTCTGCATATTGATTTGAAAAAAATAGAGCATGATAATAGTATATCTTGTCGGTTCAGGCATGTCTGACAGAATTGCAATTGGCAGAAACTGTTGCATCAGTATATGATAGTCATGTGACTTGAGCCCCACAAGTTTCTTGTTCTTTAGACTAACCAAACTAGAAAAGTCAGAACAATAGCCTTGTGGAACCTTCAAGTTATACAACGTGTCACAAAACTTTTCCTTTTCATTTTTTTGTAACGTGTAACACGCTGCATGAAGTACTATGTTGTTCTTGTTCTGTTTAGGCTGCAACTCTGGTCTTAACCCCAAAAAGTTCAGATCCTTTCTAGCATTCAGTCCATCCTTTGTCTTTCCGGGAAGGTTGAGCAGAGTTCCAACAAGACTCTCAGCCACATTCTTTTCAATATGCATGAAATAAATGCAATGTTGGACACTATTATGCCTCTAATATCTAAGTCTTCGAAACCATATATTGAATTTCTTCCAATATGGTGGCTTCTCTTTGTTCTTTCTTTTTCTCTTATCAATCTTTCCCCCTCTTCCGGTTGAGGTCTCTGGGATTTCTGAATGAGTACACCTTAATCCCTTTCCCCATTTGTTCCTAATATGTCAAACTTCGTTGTATATTTGTTCCCCGGTCATAGGAACTACAACATCTTTCAACTCTTGTTTACCATCGAAGGCCTCTGTTTGCTTTCGGAAGGCATGCGTATATGGTAGATATCTTCTGTGACCAGCATAACACTGCTTGGCTGAGAAAGGAAGCCTAATACATTTACTGTGTTCCCGACATACCACACAACCATGGAATCCACTGTACGGGCAACCACAAAGTGTACCAAGTGCAGGGTAATTATTAATCGTCCATAAAAAAATTGCACGCATAGTAAACTGTTCTTGCGCATACACATCATATGTTTCCACACCTGCCTCAAATAACAACTCTAAGTCATCAATCAATGGTTTCAAAAACACATCAATATCGTTTCCAGGCGCTCCCGATATTAATAACGAAAGCATGATGAACTTTCTTTTCATACACAACCATGGTGGAAGGTTGTAAATGACAGATAGAATCGGCCACACACTGTGATTTCTGTTGCCTTTATTCACATCGAACCCATCAGTTGAAATGCCAAGACGAAGACTTCTAGGATCGTTAGCGATTTCGGGATATCTATCATCTATGGCTTTCCATGCCGGTGAATCGGATGGGTGTCATAACACACCGGGTATTTTGGAACTGGTGGCATGCCATCTTAGATCCCGCTGTGGTTTTCACTTGAAACAGTCGTTTCAATCTTGGAATGATGGGGAAATACCACATTACCTTTGCAGGAGTATTGTCGTATAGTTTCTTAGTCCTCTCATCCACCTTCCTCCTGGACTCACTACAAGTTAGACATACAATTAGGTCCTTGTTCTCCTTCCTGTAAAGAATACAATCATTGATACACACATGTATCTTGGTATACCCTGCACCCATTGACTTCACAATCTTCTTAGCCTCATATGTATTTTTCACAATTGCATTACCTTCAGGTAGCATCTGTTTCAGCAAAACTAAAAGTTCATTAAAAAATTTATCTGATCCTCCATGCTTAGTCTTCAAGTTCAGTAGTTGTACCAAGGCAGATAACTTTTGTGAAGGTACGACATCCTTCATACAGGGGTTTCTCAGCATCCATGAGTCGTTCTTGAAACTTCTCATGGTCCACAGTGAAATTTCTTCAGTAGCTCTGACCATTTCTATCGTTTCGGATGCATCGAATGACATTCCGGAATCAAAAAATGATGATTCCTTGTGAAGCTCATCTCCCGCGGGCTCGGTTTCTCTCCGTGTTTAGTCCACGTTGTATAAGTCAGATCGAATCCCTTTGAAAACAAATGATAATCTACATCATCAACAGGATAAGAGTAATGGTTTAGACATTTAACACAGAGACATGGAATTTCCGTCATTTTCAAACTTGTAACTGCAAACTTTAAGAATGATTTAACTCCATCGGTATATGATTTCGTGATTCTACTGGTTAGCATCCAAGACTTATCCATGTTTGTTTTGCTAACAGATACAACAACAAAGATTATTAAAAATGGTTGTTTTGCTAATACTGAAAACCCTTTTCAATAATCTTTACTGTGAACCTGTTTATTGGAGAAGTAATATGACGGAGGGAAAATTCTGTCGATTAATGAGCAATGGAGAAATGGGGAGCGGGGAATTGGGGAAATCGAGAGTGATATGTGAAATTTTCAAATGAATTCGCACATTAATTTATCCCGCCTCTTTTAGAATTTAGCGGGCCAAGTCAGAATCATATTTAAATAAATTATAATGAAAAGTATCTTCTAAGTCAGGGTGCTGCTCAGGTGGTAGAAGCGCTTTAGATTAACATACAATGTTTCGTATTCGAATCCTTGTTGCGTTACTTTTTTACCGTTTATTTTTGAAATTTTAAAAACCCAAACAGGTGATGTAACTAGTAACGGCTAATTTCACTTTTTTGTGGTTTGTTTTTAAATTTCAAAACCTTCAACAACGCTATATAAACAAGTTAATCAGTTAACCATTAAATTAGACCACCACTTTCACACACTCTTCCTTCTCCCCATCCAATTTATATTCTTCCAAGATGGCAGAAGAATGGACCCAGCAGGAAGAACTGTGGTTGTACCGAGCGTGGTTGGACGTAAAGTATAGGGGACTATGTGTTGCCTACAAACCCTCCCTTACTTAGTACATTTCTTAATTTTTCTTTATACCAATCATTTGATTATTTGATCAGTTATACATTTTTATGTATATTAATTAATTAATGTGTTGCCTACAAACCCTCCCTTACTTAGTAGGTTTCTTAATTTTTCTTTATACCAATCATTTGATTATTTGATCATTTATACATTTTTATATATATTAATTAATTAAGTCGATGTTTACCGATCAATTAGGTGATCCTAATGATGAAGACACAATTCTCTTTTGGATGGATGTCAAGTTTCATAATGCTATGAAGCGTTACGAGCAGTACCGTGAGCGGTACCATGACAAGTACCGTGACACAAGCGTCGTAAGATCGAAATGAATAGACATGGACCAGAAAATCAAAATATTCAACAGGATATGCAAAGAGAATGAAGAGGATAACCAAACCAAGGAAGACTTGTTGTTCATTACGTTCGAACACTACTTACATGAAACCGGAGAAGATTTCAAACTTCTACTGGTGTGGGAAATGATTAACCTTTTTAGGGTTCCGGATTAATTAAGAGTAATTGTTCTGGTTTGAAAAATTGATGAGGGATTACTAATTAATTATATGTAATGAATTGATTTTTTATTTAATATAATGTATTTTCATCCGTTTCTGTTTATCTTATCTCAATCTGAATGAGATCTTCTCCCTAAGGAATTCTAGTTCTTCCAGTTTTGTTCTTCTTCTCTAAAACATTAATATTTTAAGAATAAGGTGTGTATATAACCAATAAGTTGTGTTTAAGACCAATGATGGCCTATAAGTTGTGTTTAAGCCAATGATGGCCAATAAGTTGTGTTTAGGACCAGTGATGTCCAATAAATTGTGTTTAGGACCAATGATGGCCCAATTGTGTATATAATTACCAATAGGACCAAAAAGGTGTGTCTAGGGGCAACAAGGGTCAGTTAGGACCAATGAGTCCCAATAAGGTGTGTATATAACCAAAGTTGTGTTTAGGACCAACGATGGCTAATAAGTTGTGTTTAGGACCAACGATGGCCCAATTGTGTATATAATTACTAATAGGACCAAAGAGGTGTGTCTAAGGGCAACAAGGGTCAGTTAGGACCAATGAGTCTTAATAAGGTGTGTATATAACTAATAAGTGGTGTTTAGGACCAATGTTGGCCTAATTGTGTATACAATTACCAATAGGACCAAAAAGGTGTGTCTAGGGACAACAATGGTCAGTTGGGACCAATGAGTCCAATAAGGTGTGTATATAACCAATAAATTGTGTTTAGGACCAATGATGGCCAATAAGTTGTGTTTAGGGCCAATTATGGCCCAATAAGGTGTGTTTAGGGGCAACGAGGGTCATTTAGGACCAATGAGTCCCATTAAGGTGTGTATATAACCAATAAGTTGTGTTTAAGACCAATGATGGCCAATAAGTTGTGTTTAGGACCAATGATGGCCAATAAATTGTGTTTAGGACCAATGATGGCCAATAAGTTGTGTTTAGGACCAAAGATGGCCCAATTGTGAATATAATTACCAATAGGACCAAAAAGGTGCGTCTAGGGGCAACAAGGGTCAGTTGGGACCAATGAGCCCCAATAAGGTGTGTATATTACTTATAAGTTATGTTTAGGACCAATGATGGCCAATAAGTTGTGTTTAGGACCAATGATGGCCCAATAAGGTGTGTTTAGGGGCAACGAGGGTCAATTGGGACCAATGAGTCCCATTAAGGTGTGTATATAACCAATAAGTTGTGTTTAAGCCCAATGATGGCCGACCAATAAGTTGTGTTTAGGACCAATGATGGCCTAATTGTGTATATAATTACCAATAGGACCAAAAAGGTGTGTCTAGGCACAACAATGGTCAGTTGGGACCAATGAGTCCAATAAGGTGTGTATATAACCAATAAATTATGTTTAGGACCAATGATGGCCAATAAGTTGTGTTTAGGGCCAATGATGGCCCAATAAGGTGTGTTTAGGGGCAATGAGGGTCAGTTGGGACCAATGAGTCCCATTAAGGTGTGTATATAACCAATAAGTTGTGTTTAAGACCAATGATGGCCAATAAGTTGTGTTTAGGACCAATGATGGCCAATAAGTTGTGTTTAGGACCAATGATGGCCAATAAGTTGTGTTTAGGACCAATGATGGCTCAATTGTGTATATGATTACCAATAGGACCAAAAAGGTGTGTCTAGGGGCAACAAAGGTCAGTTGGGACCAATGAGTCCTAATAAGGTGTGTATATTACTTATAAGTTGTGTTTAGGACCAATGATGGCTAATAAGTTATGTTTAGGACCAATGATGGCCAATAAAGTGTGTTTAGGGGCAACGAGGGTCAATTAAGACCAATGAGTCCCATTAAGGTGTGTATATAACCAATAAGTTGTGTTTAAGCCCAATGATGGCCGACCAATAAGTTGTGTTTAGGACCAATGATGGCCTAATTGTGTATATAATTACCAATAGGGCCAAAAAGGTGTGTCTAGGGACAACAATGGTCAGTTGGGACCAATGAGTCCAATAAGGTGTGTATATAACCAATAAATTGTGTTTAGGACCAATGATGGCCAATAAGTTGTGTTTAGGGCCAATGATGGCCCAATAAGGTGTGATTAGGGGCAACGAGGGTCAGTTGGGACAATGAGTCCCATTAAGGTGTGTATATAACCAATAAGTTGTGTTTAAGACCAATGATGGCTAATAAGTTGTGTTTAGGACCAATGATGGCCACTAAGTTATGTTTAGGACCAATAATGGCCAATACGTTGTGTTTAGGACCAATGAGGGCCCAATTGTGTATATAATTACCAATAGGACCAAAAAGGTGTGTCTAGGGGCAACAAGGGTCAGTTAGGACCAATGAGTCCCAATAAGGTGTGTATATAACCAAAGTTGTGTTTAGGACCAATGATGGCTAATAAGTTGTGTTTAGGACCAACGATGGCCCAATTGTGTATATAATTACTAATAGGACCAAAGAGGTGTGTCTAAGGGCAACAAGGGTCAGTTAGGACCAATGAGTCTTAATAAGGTGTGTATATAACTAATAAGTGGTGTTTAGGACCAATGTTGGCCTAATTGTGTATACAATTACCAATAGGACCAAAAAGGTGTGTCTAGGGACAACAATGGTCAGTTGGGACCAATGAGTCCAATAAGGTGTGTATATAACCAATAAATTGTGTTTAGGACCAATGATGGCCAATAAGTTGTGTTTAGGGCCAATTATGGCCCAATAAGGTGTGTTTAGGGGCAACGAGGGTCATTTAGGACCAATGAGTCCCATTAAGGTGTGTATATAACCAATAAGTTGTGTTTAAGACCAATGATGGCCAATAAGTTGTGTTTAGGACCAATGATGGCCAATAAATTGTGTTTAGGACCAATGATGGCCAATAAGTTGTGTTTAGGACCAAAGATGGCCCAATTGTGAATATAATTACCAATAGGACCAAAAAGGTGCGTCTAGGGGCAACAAGGGTCAGTTGGGACCAATGAGCCCCAATAAGGTGTGTATATTACTTATAAGTTATGTTTAGGACCAATGATGGCCAATAAGTTTTGTTTGGGACCAATGATGGCCCAATAAGGTGTGTTTAGGGGCAACGAGGGTCAATTGGGACCAATGAGTCCCATTAAGGTGTGTATATAACCAATAAGTTGTGTTTAAGCCCAATGATGGCCGACCAATAAGTTGTGTTTAGGACCAATGATGGCCTAATTGTGTATATAATTACCAATAGGACCAAAAAGGTGTGTCTAGGCACAACAATGGTCAGTTGGGACCAATGAGTCCAATAAGGTGTGTATATAACCAATAAATTATGTTTAGGACCAATGATGGCCAATAAGTTGTGTTTAGGGCCAATGATGGCCCAATAAGGTGTGTTTAGGGGCAATGAGGGTCAGTTGGGACCAATGAGTCCCATTAAGGTGTGTATATAACCAATAAGTTGTGTTTAAGACCAATGATGGCCAATAAGTTGTGTTTAGGACCAATGATGGCCAATAAGTTGTGTTTAGGACCAATGATGGCCAATAAGTTGTGTTTAGGACCAATGATGGCTCAATTGTGTATATGATTACCAATAGGACCAAAAAGGTGTGTCTAGGGGCAACAAAGGTCAGTTGGGACCAATGAGTCCTAATAAGGTGTGTATATTACTTATAAGTTGTGTTTAGGACCAATGATGGCTAATAAGTTATGTTTAGGACCAATGATGGCCAATAAAGTGTGTTTAGGGGCAACGAGGGTCAATTAAGACCAATGAGTCCCATTAAGGTGTGTATATAACCAATAAGTTGTGTTTAAGCCCAATGATGGCCGACCAATAAGTTGTGTTTAGGACCAATTGATGGCCTAATTGTGTATATAATTACCAATAGGGCCAAAAAGGTGTGTCTAGGGACAACAATGGTCAGTTGGGACCAATGAGTCCAATAAGGTGTGTATATAACCAATAAATTGTGTTTAGGACCAATGATGGCCAATAAGTTGTGTTTAGGGCCAATGATGGCCCAATAAGGTGTGATTAGGGGCAACGAGGGTCAGTTGGGACAATGAGTCCCATTAAGGTGTGTATATAACCAATAAGTTGTGTTTAAGACCAATGATGGCTAATAAGTTGTGTTTAGGACCAATGATGGCCACTAAGTTATGTTTAGGACCAATAATGGCCAATACGTTGTGTTTAGGACCAATGAGGGCCCAATTGTGTATATAATTACCAATAGGACCAAAAAGGTGTGTCTAGGGGCAACAAGGGTCAGTTAGGACCAATGAGTCCCAATAAGGTGTGTATATAACCAAAGTTGTGTTTAGGACCAACGATGGCTAATAAGTTGTGTTTAGGACCAACGATGGCCCAATTGTGTATATAATTACTAATAGGACCAAAGAGGTGTGTCTAAGGGCAACAAGGGTCAGTTAGGACCAATGAGTCTTAATAAGGTGTGTATATAACTAATAAGTGGTGTTTAGGACCAATGTTGGCCTAATTGTGTATACAATTACCAATAGGACCAAAAAGGTGTGTCTAGGGACAACAATGGTCAGTTGGGACCAATGAGTCCAATAAGGTGTGTATATAACCAATAAATTGTGTTTAGGACCAATGATGGCCAATAAGTTGTGTTTAGGGCCAATTATGGCCCAATAAGGTGTGTTTAGGGGCAACGAGGGTCATTTAGGACCAATGAGTCCCATTAAGGTGTGTATATAACCAATAAGTTGTGTTTAAGACCAATGATGGCCAATAAGTTGTGTTTAGGACCAATGATGGCCAATAAATTGTGTTTAGGACCAATGATGGCCAATAAGTTGTGTTTAGGACCAAAGATGGCCCAATTGTGAATATAATTACCAATAGGACCAAAAAGGTGCGTCTAGGGGCAACAAGGGTCAGTTGGGACCAATGAGCCCCAATAAGGTGTGTATATTACTTATAAGTTATGTTTAGGACCAATGATGGCCAATAAGTTTTGTTTGGGACCAATGATGGCCCAATAAGGTGTGTTTAGGGGCAACGAGGGTCAATTGGGACCAATGAGTCCCATTAAGGTGTGTATATAACCAATAAGTTGTGTTTAAGCCCAATGATGGCCGACCAATAAGTTGTGTTTAGGACCAATGATGGCCTAATTGTGTATATAATTACCAATAGGACCAAAAAGGTGTGTCTAGGCACAACAATGGTCAGTTGGGACCAATGAGTCCAATAAGGTGTGTATATAACCAATAAATTATGTTTAGGACCAATGATGGCCAATAAGTTGTGTTTAGGGCCAATGATGGCCCAATAAGGTGTGTTTAGGGGCAATGAGGGTCAGTTGGGACCAATGAGTCCCATTAAGGTGTGTATATAACCAATAAGTTGTGTTTAAGACCAATGATGGCCAATAAGTTGTGTTTAGGACCAATGATGGCCAATAAGTTGTGTTTAGGACCAATGATGGCCAATAAGTTGTGTTTAGGACCAATGATGGCTCAATTGTGTATATGATTACCAATAGGACCAAAAAGGTGTGTCTAGGGGCAACAAAGGTCAGTTGGGACCAATGAGTCCTAATAAGGTGTGTATATTACTTATAAGTTGTGTTTAGGACCAATGATGGCTAATAAGTTATGTTTAGGACCAATGATGGCCAATAAAGTGTGTTTAGGGGCAACGAGGGTCAATTAAGACCAATGAGTCCCATTAAGGTGTGTATATAACCAATAAGTTGTGTTTAAGCCCAATGATGGCCGACCAATAAGTTGTGTTTAGGACCAATGATGGCCTAATTGTGTATATAATTACCAATAGGGCCAAAAAGGTGTGTCTAGGGACAACAATGGTCAGTTGGGACCAATGAGTCCAATAAGGTGTGTATATAACCAATAAATTGTGTTTAGGACCAATGATGGCCAATAAGTTGTGTTTAGGGCCAATGATGGCCCAATAAGGTGTGATTAGGGGCAACGAGGGTCAGTTGGGACAATGAGTCCCATTAAGGTGTGTATATAACCAATAAGTTGTGTTTAAGACCAATGATGGCTAATAAGTTGTGTTTAGGACCAATGATGGCCACTAAGTTATGTTTAGGACCAATAATGGCCAATACGTTGTGTTTAGGACCAATGAGGGCCCAATTGTGTATATAATTACCAATAGGACCAAAAAGGTGTGTCTAGGGGCAACAAGGGTCAGTTGGGACCAATGAGTTCCAATAAGGTGTGTATATTACTTATAAGTTGTGTTTAGGATCAATCATGGCCAATAAGTTGTGTTTAGGACCAATGATGGCCCAATAAGGTGTGTTTAGGGGCAACGAGGGTCAATTGGGACCAATGAGTCCCATTAAGGTGTGTATATAACCAATAAGTTGTGTTTAAGCCCAATGATGGCCGACCAATAAGTTGTGTTTAGGACCAATGATGGCCAATAAGTTGTATTTAGGACCAATGATGGCCAATAAGTTGTGTTTAGGACCAATGATGGCCCAAATGTGTATATAATTACCAATAGGACCAAAAAGGTGTGTCTAGGGGCAACAAGGGTCCGTTGGGACCAATGAGTCCCAATAAGGTGTGTATATAACTTATAAGTTGTGTTTAGGGCCAATGATGGCCAATAAGTTGTGTTTAGGACCAATGATGGCCCAATAAGGTGTGTTTAGGGGCAACGAGGGTCAATTGGGACAAATGAGTCCCATTAAGGTGTGTATATAACCAATAAGTTGTGTTTAAGACCAATGATGGCCGGCCAATAAGTTGTGTTTAGGACTAATGATGGCTAATAAGTTGTGTTTAGGACCAATGATAGCCAATAAGTTGTGTTTAGGACCAATGATGGCCCAATTATGTATATAATTGTCAATAGGACCAAAAGGTGCGTCTAGGGGCAACAAGGTTCAGTTGGGACCAATGAGTCCCAATAAGGTGTGTATATAACTTATTGGC
>JBCNJP010013931.1:0-11650 GCA_039602395.1 Deinandra increscens subsp. villosa
AAATGGGTGTTTACACCTTGACCCCTCCCCTCTAAGCCCGTTACTCGATTATGTGATAATTATGACTTTTTATGATTAGATTCGTCGGTTATGCTAATTTTCACCATGTTTGGTGTTAGATCTAGGTTCCTTGTTGACCAAGTTAGTATTTTCATGATAAAATATGATGTATTTATTGTTTTAAATGTGATTAAGACCAGATCTAATCCTGTTACCCGATTATGTGATAATTATGACTTTTTATGACTAGATTTGCCGGTTAGCCTATTTTTCACCATGTTTGATGGTAGTTTAACTTGAAATTTCATATATGATCATGTATGACTATGTTTGACCATATTTGACCATATTAACTTCTGTTTGACCAAGTTTGACTATGTTTGACCAAGTTTGACCATGTTTGACTTCCATGAAATTAGGCAAATTAAGGCTCTTTGACCTCACCGATTAGACTAGGAATGGACCCAAATTGAAACCGTACGTTGTCACTTGATTAAACCACCATCGAGTTCTGATTGAAACTTGTTAATTATATTATTAATTCATTTTGTTTTGGGATTCACATCGGTCTATCGTCAAGGTGATCCCCGAACGTGATTTTGCATCGTTATCGCTTGTCTTTTGTCTCGATTCACCGGTGAGGTGAGTATTCATAGCCCCACTTTCATTTTAATGTTTTGGGGTGCAACATGTACCAGTATTCAAACCAACTCTAAATGCCTTATTATTCAAACAAACATGCGATTCCATGTTCTCTATGTGTGACTCTCTGATTATGTGATACTTGTGGATTATTTGTTGTAGTATTCTCTAATCGCTAGTCGCTAGCCTCTAATCTCATGTGTACCATTAACCGTCGAGCCGTGGCAATAATGATAGATCTATTGGCTGACAACCCACCTGGCCTGCCTCGCGTGTGGCGCCGGGTGATTGCTCCCTTACTTGTCTAGGTTTGGTGCACATCACTTTTACATGTTGATCATGATTTAGATATTTACACTTGGCACATGAATTGCTTTTATTCAAATTATATAGATATTCAAACATGTCATTACTCACCAACTCTTGTAGTTGACCATATTTTCTACATGTTGCAGGTGCTGCTGTTTGATGTTATTATCGACGCCATAGGATTGTGCATGGGACTTAGTAGACCTTTTAAATAAAATTAGAACTTTTATGAGTTGTATGAACTTCATGTCTTGTTGCATGTTATGTTTGTCTATGTTTGGTTAATGAATGAAAATGGCATGATTAAGTATATAACAGCTTTAATAGAGTTGTGATCATCTGGATAATCTTAGCGCCCTGACGTAAATTCCGCCGTCGGTCGGGGTGTTACAAATTGGTATTAGAGCCACGGCTATAGGGATCTAGGTTATAATAACGGTTTAACCTAGACTATTACCTTAGGCGTTCTGCATGAGAACCTCATGCCTTGCATGCTTAGTTAAAATTATTTGTCCATTGTATGCTCTTAATTGTGCCTATCTTCAATCAATGCCTCGAGTCTCGTTGGTCAACACACACATACACAAATCACTAAGGCTTCCTAGCCTCTTCCTTTGAAAATGGTGCCTTATGTACCATTTAGGAAAGATGTGTTTTCTCGATTTTCAACTCTCATCAGAATTAGGGTTTTGGTGGTAAACGTGTAGTAACTGGAAGGGTGGATATGCTGGTAGTCGGGGCCTCTGTCTAGAAAAGCGTTGCGCATAAACCCAATCAACTGCTGGGCCCGGACGCTCACCTGGGACGCCCCGACGAGAGCATTGAAACCTATTAGGCCAAAGCATGTCTTTACCACTAGGGCCTAAAACTGATTAGTAACGGTTGTAACCTCTCAATTGGGAGGTGAGAACCACTCCGATATGATTTATCTCAATTGATCCATTTTTTGATTTTCGCGCGTTTATGTTTAAAATGATTTTGGGAACTATGTTGATCCGAGTCACACCATAACACGATTCACTAACACACATGTATTTGCATTTAAAACATCATGAACTCGAAAAAGTTGATTATCGATCATATCATTGAAATTGTTTCCTAATCCCTATTTTCTTTCCTTCTCAGAATGTCGATCCATTTCAAAGGGCGCCGTAAGGGCGATAGCGGCCGGAAAATGGCCTCGGTTATCATGAAACAAATGGCCGAGGTTCTCCCCAACATCGTGGTTCAGATCCAGTAGGGCCTAAATGCCAACCCTGCCAATGTTGCTGCTGTTTCTGCTTGTACCTTCAAGCACTTCAATTCATGTAACCCTCCTAAATTCAAGGGCACCGAGGATCCTATTGGTTTACTCAATGGTTTGAGGGGATGGAAAATACTTTCATTAATAGTGATGTCCTGATAAGCTGAAAGTCACTCGTGCCACCAGCACCTTGATTGAAAAAGTCCTTACTTGATGTTGTAAAACCACGAGACGATCTTACTACTGCATGATTCGGTAATCGGATAACGAACACGATGTAAATAAAGCTTTGCTTTATTGATTCACTTAGAGAATACAAGCTAGAGAGAGAAACACCCTGAGTTACACACAGTTAAGAGATATGAAAATGACAGAACTTCTAAACACTCTCTCTAACAAGCTATTTATAGTCACTTAGTAACAGGCCAGCGTACCACCTGCGGACCATCTGGTCCGCCCGGACCATCTGGTCCGGCGGTGCATATGGTACGGCCAGTGACTATATTACTCACACAGATGCTCTAGATTAGATACAATACACGAGACACACGCTAGCATAGGAATATGCTTCTACAGACTCCCCCTTAACGTGTAGTGTATCTATATTCTAACTAAACTTCAGTCTTCAATCTGCAACATTGCTGCATCCGATCTTTGACTTGAAATCATGTCAGAAATAGAGCTTTCATGGCTGGATCATTCTTGAATAAATCTTTGAACTTCAAGATCCACTTGTGAAAGATATAACATACTCCCCCTTTCACCATGCTTGAGTTGTCTCACTCAGATAACCTGCAATTTCAGAAGACAGAAACGCGGCTTTCCTTTTCTTTTGAAAATTAATTTAATCTTGGCGCAAAACTTCTCTTCGAGAATCCAAGATATAGTTTTGAAATTTTGAATTTTGTATCAAGTATCGATCGGTCGAAAACAAATAAGAAACAAAATCTTTTTGGCTTTTTGAAACTTTATGCTAAAACACACCTAAAATCTTTTTGGATTTTTCAGATATGAAACATAAATGCAATACAGAAATGAAATACTGAATCACACACTATTTTTGTCTTTTGCGAGAAAGATCACAACTTGGGATCATATTGGTCATGACATGCTGAACTACACTTCAATTTCAATTATTTCAGCACACAAGTCATGTCGATTACTGGTATAATTTGTCCATCTTAAACTCAGGCACAATCATACTCATAACATCTGGATATGTTATTGAATTGATTAGGTTTGCATTGACCAGTGTACCCCACACTATCAGACATACTCAGATATGTTTTTGCTTTTTATATCACACTTTGTGATTTCATTTGTGATTTAATCACATAATGATTGTATTCATGATTCAGTCAACTGTGTTCCATGCAAAAAGAAATAAGAACGTTAAATCGTCTACCTTAAGGTCGATCTTTCGATACGCAGATAAGGCCTCGGATTTAACAAAATAAGAAAATAAAACAAGTTGAAATTGTATAACCCAACAACAATCAGGTCGGTACTCCCGTACACGCAGAGAAAGTCCGATGAGTTATACGAAACACCAAAGAAAATAAAGCAGAACGTCAAACGAACAACAATCAGGTCGGTCTTTCGACACGCAGAGAAAGTCCGATCGTTTGACAAAATAAAGAAAATCAAACAAGTTTAAATCTTTGCAAAATGAACACATGTATACACAGTGACTTCTCATTTTCTTTTTCACATATCTTTTCTTGATATATCATGAGATATGCATCAAGATGTTGTCCACTTGGTCAAGCATTAGTATTTAATGTGTTTATCACATCTGAATACTTTTTGATTTAATGCCGAGCCTACCAAGTACATCGAACAATGATCTTATGGCTTTTTCATCTAATTTATCCATGAGCCAGACACGTAAGCCAATGTACCATCATTTCCCAAATATGTTGGATACAATTTCTCATTTTTCAATGTTTTTGTATTTTCTGTTTTTCAATGTTTTTGTATTTTTCCACTTTCTCCCCCTTAAAATGAAAACTCTATTTTTGGATTTTCATTTTAACAAAAACAAAACACACAAAGACACTATTTTTTGGTTTTCAATTTTCTCTCCCTAAACTACAAACAAAAAGCATGAAAGAAAGAAAATTGACCTATCGATACGGATACCTGTTCAGTTTAAACTTTCAGAAAAACTTTCAGTTTAGAAATATGAAGCATTCAATTTAAGTTAATAACGCAGAATACTCCTCCATCAGCAACTTTGCAATTACCAACGGGTCTTCTAGGAATACCTGCACACTGGTTATAAAAATTAGTACTCAAATGACCCGAAGCACACAGCTTCTGGTCGACCAGTGTCTTCCACAAAATCAGTTGCAGCTTTGCTGACCACCTTAGGTCGCCACTGCATTTTGACCTTTTCTGTTTTTACTGAACCATCATCTTGTGATGAACCTTCAACACTTGAATCAAATTTAAAAAATTGTTTCTTTTTAGACTTAGTGTTAGACGGTGTGGACTCAGTAAAAATTCTGCCTGATTCATCGATAAATGTGGCAGATTTGTTTGAAAATGATCTTTTACCAGTTTCAGGACAATCTTTTACCATGTGACCCTTTCGGCGACACTGATAGCACAAACGATATGATCGTTGAGATTGTGATTTGCCCTGAACTGATGAACACCTCTCAACGGGCTCAGAATTATCAGAAATATCATCAAAAATTTGAAATCGATTAGAGTGTACCCATTTCGATGTAGGACTTCGAGGTGTGGAATTTGATCCAGATGAAGACGAAACTTTCACTGTTTGAACTTCACCAGAAGAACTTGTAGATGAAGCCTTCTTTTGAATCTTTCCACCGAACCCCTTTTCCATTGTAGACATGAAGACTTGAGCCAAATAATAAATTTGTTCCAAGCTTGTGTCTTTCTTGACTTTGAGAGCTTTCGTGGGCATATTTTTCTTGATATTCTTTGCACCCTTCTTACCATCACTACCCAAACCACAACGTTTGTAACCCGGTAGCTTAGTTAAATCAACTTCAGAACACGAAGGACCCGCTTTAGCAACTTGATTAAAAGAAGCTTTAATATCCTTTAGTTTGTTAGCTTCAACCAACTTAGCAGCAAACTTTTCTTCATGAAACTGCTTTTCATCCTTCTCCACTTGATTTCCAACAGAACCAACTCCCTTTTCTGAAATAAAACCACCTGAAACAAACTTTGTTGGGAAATTATCAACCAAACTCTCCACTTGTTCCACTTTCATCTTTGATTTCTGTGATTTCTTCAAGTCAGACTTCTTTGCAACAAATTCAGAATAATCACCAGTTAGAGCTGAAATTTGAATGTCAGCAAGGACATCAGATTCAATAACCGGATGCGGAATCTGATTATACTCCTCGCTTCCAAAAACCCTTTTGAAATTCTCGTCTTTGCATAAGTAACTGGTAAAAGAATGTGAATTCTTCAAATTATTTAACTGCCTCTTAAGATCCAGCACCTCAACATTCAAATCAGATATTTTCTTTTGAGCTTCACCCAATGCTTTTTCAGAATCAATTAATTGCTCTGAAGCTGTATTAAACCGAAACTTTTCCTGTCGCATCTGATCATGGGCATCACACACTTCTTGAGTAATTTTCTTGACACGGCCTTCATGAATCTCAATATTTCGTTTCAACAACTGATTGTCATGTGTCAAAGTTGTGAATTTATCAAGTAATTTTGAATGTTCCATTTGACGATCATTTTCCTTAGGGGTGTGCTCGGTTCGGTTTGGTTCGGTTTTTAGCTCAAACCGAAACCTAAACCGAAATTTCGGTTTTTTTACTTTCAAGAACCGATCGGTTCGGTTCTTTTTCGGTTCGGTTACTCGGTTTTTAAAGTTGACTCGGTTCGGTTTTCGGTTTATTAACCGGAAACCGTTTCAATTTGAACTCACCAATCAATTTGAACTCACCAATCCAATCCATGTCGGATCTTAGTTCTGTTCATAGCCAATGGGCTAAGCTGAATGATTGTATTTCTATATATAGATAGAAAAGAGCCTGAGAATTGTTTAAAGGGTCAATGTGGGATTAATTGTCTAGACCAAAGTGATTATAGGAAGAGGGAGGAACTTGAGATATGCTCAGCTTCGATGTGGGATTGTAGAACTAGTGCAAACTACTGAAGGTAAAACTTATAATGCAAAGTGAAGAGGGACTCGAACTCCTGACCTTTAGCTCATGAAATATGGAACAACCAGGATGAAAGCAACTGTGCTAAGAGATTTTTTGTTTAATTTTGCAGTTATTATCATTTTATAATGACCTTATATAATATTATATATTCAAAGTACATATAAGCAGTTGTTAAAATTGCAATGATAATGGCATCACCGATTATAGCTCAGATCCGTATTATTATATAATATTATATATTCAAAGTACATATGGTGCTCTACAAATGTTCATGGCCTTAAAGCTGGGAGTCTAGTAACTTAAGTGAAAGTCATGCGTGCCACTTGCTGCTTTGGGATTGAACTCTTCAATCAAAGGGATGATCTTTTACTTTTATTGTTCAAATGATAGTGTTTTTACTTGCGTGGATTGTAGTTTTGTATTAGGGGTTTTTTACTTCTGTTTGTTGTCCTTTTTCTACTATTCAAACGGTTGTATCTTCAATTGCTAGCCTCTGCCCTCTGGCTAGTTGTAGTTCATTAAAGTTGGTTGTATCTTCAATTGCTAGCCTCTGCCCTCTGGCTAGTTGTAGTTCATTAAAGTTTGTTTTGCCGTTTCAAAAAAAAATATAAGTTGTTAAAATTGCAATGTGCTTCGTCGATTATAGATCAGATCCATATGGATCAAGAAATGTGAATTTACCAAGTCAGTTGAATTTAGGGGATGTCTTCTTCTTTATATAGAGGGGAGGAGCTTCAAAATTTATTCAGGGACCAATGTGGGATAAGGTTTGGAATAAGAAAAATGAATGATTAAAGAAAGAGTTTTATAGAAGGAGATGGAATAATGTTTAATAATTAAAATTACGTAAGCGAGGAGGATCGAACACCGGAGCTTCATGTCAAAGTAAATCGAATATACCAACTGAACTAATTGTGCTTTTGGCTAGAATGCAACTAAAATTCTCTTTAACTAGTAAACTAATTTATTTTTTTTATAATTATATACAAAATCGGTTCGGTTCGGTTTTTTCGGTTTTTACTTCATATAAAACCGAAACCGAACCACAAGTCTCGGTTCGGTTTTTTCCGGTTCGGTTTTTTTCGGTTTTTTGTTCGGTTTCGGTTTTTTCGGTTCGGTTTTTGCGGTTTTTTCGGTTCCGGTTCGGTTTTTTCGGTTTTTTGCTCACCCCTAATTTTCCTTAGCATTAATTTCATCAAACTCTTTCTTGAGATCATCATAAGCTTTCTTCAGCGAATCTACTCTTGCCGTTGATTTTTCAAACAAATTATCAAAATCATTAATCGCATCTTTTGCTTCACTTTCCCATTTCTCAACATTTTTAACCAACTCTTCATTCTCACTTTGCAACTTCAAAATTTGTTCTTTATCGGCACTAATGAACTCATTCAATTTATCTTGAACTTCCAACAATTCTCCCTTCAAAACATTCTTTTCGGCGATTAAGTTCTCATTTATCTTGCAAATCTCATCAGAATTTTCAACTTTCTTCTGGAAACTTTCTAATTCTGTTTCCTTCAGTGTTCTCTCAACCAATAACCCTTCCTTTTCTTGAACCAATTCACGAATTTTTCTATCCTTTTCAGCACAAAATTCACAAGTTGACTCATACCCACTAACTTCAGAATCACTTGTTTCAGATGTAATGATCTCAGACATATACCCACTCGATTCAACTTCGACATTTGCCATTAAAGCCACAGGTTGGCCGTTGATATAACAAAATTCGTCTGAGTCGGCACACGTATCTTGAATAGCAGTCAAAGCAATAGGTGATTTGTCAAATTGTTTTGACCATTCATCAAATTCTTTATCTGCTTGAGCTTGAGCCATCATAGCTTTTGCGTCATTCTTATCAGATTTACTTTTATCAGATGATGATTGAGAACACTCACGAGCAAAATGTCCAACCTTGGAACAATTGTAACACTTTACTTTAGATTTATCCAAACCCAGTTTTCTATTTCCTGGAACAAAAGAATTCTTTCCATGTTTCTTGATAAATCGTCTTCCTTTTTCAACCATCATTGCAAATTGCCAATGCAGATCTAATTCAGCTAATTGATCATCATCCAGCTGTTCTAACTCAGTTCCACTTAAACTAGCATCACTAACTTGACCAAAAATCGATCCAGACGATGAAGATATAAAAGCAGATAATAATGCAGCTAATTCTTCAGTTGATTGAGCAGGATGCGAATTAGTTGTTGATCTATCAGGAATGGTAAAACGACACCCTGAAGAATAACCAGAATTTTCAGAATGCCCAGCAAGAAAAGCTGTTACCGGCGGATTACTGCTAGAAATAACATGTGACTTTGCCTTAGCATGAACGGTAGCATTATTTTCTCCAAAGTACAATTCAGGATTTTGAACTGTAGGATGTGCAGATTTCTTCACCAGTAATTCCATCTCACGAGCTTGTAATTTGCTAGTTATTTGGTTGAAAGTCCAATTTGAATAATTTGGATCATTTGTCAACATCATCACATAATTTTCCCATTGTTCTGGTAAAGCTTCCAAAATTTTCTCTTTCAATTCATCACTATCTTTCTTGACTCCTACAACATCAAGTTCATTTATCAAATGAGAAAACCGAGCAATCAAATCTGGAATTTTCTCATTCTCGCAGTGCCTGAAATTATCAAACTCCTTCTTCAAAACTTTCTTTCGAGTGTTTTTGTATTGATCATTACCCGTACATCTCTCTTCAATAGCATCCCACAACTCCTTAGCTGTTGTATATTGCTTAAATTGATGCATTAGATCTTTTGGTAAGGCCATTGTAAGATAACTATATGTTTTCTTTTCTCGAGAAAACAATTTCCGTTCATCAGCATCGAAACTACTAATCATCTTTGGTTTATTGGGACTTATCATCGGATATTCATATTCTTTCTCAATTGGAATCCAACTCTCAATATCTTGCGAATAAATGTAAGATTCAAACCGACTTCTCCAATTGTGATAATCTTCAAGCCTTAGCAATTTAGGAACTTTTTGAGTTGTTCCTATCTCATTATCATAGTTCAACATGGCTTGCATTGATGTTTGAGCAGCAGTCATTGCATAGAAATCACTCATTTTGATGTTAAACTTAAAACTCCAAAACTTTAAACTCAAAAACGAGGGTCTTCCAAGCGGATTTTGGGGGTCAAACTGGAGGGTACAGACCTTTCAGGTTAGTACATGTCTAGATCTCGGAAAGACGAACGTTTTGGCTGGTATTGGGTTCCGTAACTCCAAACGGTTTGCAAGTTACGTCAGTTTTAGTGAATGTTACTATTCTGCCAGCGGACCAACAATTCCAGCGGACCAACCTTCGTACCAGATCAAACTAGCGGATCAAAATTTGTTCACCGGATCAAAATACTCTCAACGGACCAAATATGTTCCAGCGGACCAGATATCTTTGGCGGATCAGATTTTGGTACGGCGGACCAAAGTTTTCAGCGGATCACACTGGTACGCTGTAACTGCCGCGGATCAGATTGATGAAGATTGCCGGAGCGGACCAATTGCGGACCAATTGATCTTCGAGCGGACCAGACGCAATTCGAACTAAATTCGACTGATTTTCGCGAATTTGACGTTTTCGATCGAAAATATGGTTCAAATAGGTGCGAAAACACTCCAGAAACACTCAGAAATCATTTTTCATCATAGAAACACTCGGAATTGGAAGAATTTGATGAAAAATGATGAAAACCCAAACTTTCTCTCTCTAGAAATAGAAAACTTACCAAATCACAGCAGTAGAGCAACCTGGAATGCTCTGATACCACTTGTAAAACCAGGGTGGATATGCTGGTAGTCGGGGCCTCTGTCTAGAAAAGCGTTGCGCATAAACCCAATCAACCGCTAGGCCCGGACGCTCACCTGGGACGCCCCGACGAGAGCATTGAAACCTATTAGGCCAAAGCATGTCTTTACCACTAGGGCCTAAAACTGATTAGTAACGGTTGTAACCTCTCAATTGGGAGGTGAGAACCACTCCGATATGATTTATCTCATTGATCCATTTTTTGATTTTCGCGCGTTTATGTTTAAAATGATTTTGGGAACTATGTTGATCCGAGTCACACCACAACACGATTCACTAACACACATGTATTTGCATTTAAAACATCATGAACTCGAAAAAGTTGATTATCGATCATATCATTGAAATTGTTTCCTAATCCCTATTTTCTTTCCTTCTAAGAATGTCGATCCATTTCAAAGGGCGCCGTAAGGGCGATAGCGGCCGAAAAATGGCCTCGGTTATCATGAAACATATGGCCGAGGTTCTCCCTAACATCGTGGTTCAGATCCAGTATGGCCTAAATGCCAACCCTGCCAATGTTGCTACTGTTTCTGCTTGTACCTTCAAGCACTTCAATTCATGTAACCCTCCTAAATTCAAGGGCACCGAGGATCCTATTGGTTTACTCAATGGTTTGAGGGAATGGAAAATACTTTCATTAATAGTGATGTCCTGATAAGCTGAAGTCACTCGTGCCACCAGCACCTTGATTGAAAAAGTCCTTACTTGGTGTTGTAAAACCACGAGACGATCTTACTACTGCATGATTCGGTAATCAGAGAATGAACACGATGTAAATAAAGCTTTGCTTTATTGATTCACTTAGAGAATACAAGCTTGAGAGAGAAACACCCTGAGTTACACACAGTTAAGAGATATGAAAATGACAGAACTTCTAAACACTCTCTCTAACAAGCTATTTATAGTCACTTAGTAACAGGACAGCGTACCACCTGCGGACCATCTGGTCCGCCCGGACCATCTGGTCCGGCGGTGCATATGGTACGGCCAGTGACTATATTACTCACACAGATGCTCTAGATTAGATACAATACACGAGACACACGCTAGCGTAGGAATATGCTTCTACAGGTGGAACGGTGAAAAGAGGATCCGTGGGTCTGACGAAGCCCTAGCCTTGTCCTGGGACGAACTCAAGGATATCATGAGGGAAAAATACTGCCCTCGCAGCGAACTGAAAAAACTTGAGGACGAATTTCAGGCACTGAAGCAATACAGTGGGGAAAATCAGGAGTATACTGACCGCTTCTATGAACTGAAAATCTTGGTTCCTAAAATTGTCACTCCTGAAATCCGAGCTATTGAAGCTTATGCTGGTGGGTTACATGAACAAATACAGGATTCTATCTGGGCCAACAATCCTGTGACACTTGACAGCGTTGTTCGCCTAACCGCTTGTCACACCCCCAAAAATCCCACGCACGATAACGCAACGCAGAGAGCGTGACACACTAGGATCGCAGTCCA
>JBCNJP010013932.1:0-11649 GCA_039602395.1 Deinandra increscens subsp. villosa
CTCGAACTCCAGAAATCACCAGTTTGCTCTTTTTGATCAGTTTTTCTTCATTTTCTTCTTCTTTTGTGATTTTGGCTCAATCAAACCTGAAAAAACTACAAAGAAGACAAAAGCGTTGTTTTCTTTCGATGGTTAATCAGATTTTTCCCAATACGTGGGGAATATTTGCATAGAAAATATGTATATTTCAAGGTACATCACTCTCGAAACTTTTTGAAAATATGGGAAAAAAATTGTTTATTATAACTTTTTATGGTGGTTCTCTAGGATATATTTATCCACCTGATTTAAAAAAATTATAAAAACCCCGAGTAGTGAAAATGCGTGAGCGGTGGATCGTCTACTCGGTCGTATAAAAATCAATGTAAACCGAGAATGAACACGAGAGTAAATACAATGAAACTTGTATTAGACCACAGAGTACAGAGACTCAGACTAGAAAAAGCTCAAGAACTACTGAATACAATATGAGACAACCTATTTATACTAGAGCTAAACTTAACCTGCCGAACCTCAGGTTCGGACATGTTCGGACGTGTCCGAACTCTGGAGTTCACCAAGAGTTCGGACAACAGCAATCTAGCATGTCTTTGTCTTTTACTCGATACTTCACATGACGATCAGGGACTATGTATCAACAAACTCCCCCTCAGCATGTGCAGTATCAATTTCCACTTTAAAACTTGTATCTTGTATCTTCAATCAAACTCTCCCTCGACTTGACGATGAGTTCAATCTTGAATACTTGATATTGCATCGTGTGTAATCTCTTTATCAACAATCTTCAGAAGACTTGAAGTTGTGATGTTCTCTTTCCACTTAGAAACCTGCCAACATAAATAATCTTGGCGCAAAACGTCTCTTCGAGACTCCAAGATATTTTGATTTTGAAATTTGATTTCGTATTCCGTGTTGATCAATCGAAAAGAAATAAGAAACAAAATCTTTTTGATTTTTAGAAACTTTACATCAAAACACACCTAAAATCTTTTTGGTATTTTCTGATATGGAAAGTAAATGCAATACAGAATCAGACACTATTTTTGTCTTTTGTGAGAAAGATCACAACTTGGGATCATATTGGACATAACATGCTGAACTACACTTCAATTTCGAATTATTGAAGCACATAAGCCATATCGATTGCAGATATAATTTGTCCAACTTTAAACTCAGGCACAATCATACTCATAACATCTGGATATGTTAAAGTATTGATTAGATTTGCTTTGACCAGTGTACCCCACACTATCAGACATACTCATATATGTTTTGCTTATCACATTTTTGTGATTTCACTTGTGATTTAATCACATAGTAATTGTATTCATGATATAGTCAACTGTGTTCCATGCAAAAAAGAAATAAGAACGTTAAATCGTCTACCTTAAGGTCGATCTTTCGATACGCAGATAAGGCCTCAGATTTAACAAAATAAGAAAATAAAACAAGTTGAAATTGTATAACTCAACAACAATCAGGTCGGTACTTGTGGACACGCAGAGAAAGTCCGATGAGTTATACGAAACACCAAAGAAAATAAAGCAGAACGTCAAACGAACAACGATCAGGTCGATCTTTCGATACGCAAAGAAAGTCCGAATCGTTTGACAAAATAAAGAAAATCAAACAAGTTTAAATCTTTGCAAAATGAACACATGTATACACAGTGACTTCTCATTTTATTTTTCACATATCTTTTTCTTGATATATCTTGAGATACGCATCAAGATGTTGTCCACTAGGTCAAGCATCAGATTTAGTGTATATCACATTTGAATACTTTCTGATTTGCCGAGCCTACCTTACACATCGATCAAATGGTCTTATGGCTTTTTCATCTATTTTATCCATGAGCCAGACGATGTAAGCCAATGTACCATCATTTCCCAATCATGTCGGATACAATTTCTCATTTTTCAATGTTTTTGGATTTTTGCATTTTTCAATGTTTTTGTCTTTTCAAATTTCTCCCCCTAAAAATGACAACTCTATTTATAGATTTTCATTTTTAACATTTGAAAAACAACACACTATTTTTGTATTTGTGCAAAAACAAACTCCCCCTCAAAATGAGACGGAGTGAAAAACAAACCAGAAATTGATCAACCAACACGAATACTTGCAGTTTAGTATTTTGAAAACAAAATTGATTTTGAAATTCAATTTAAGTTAACACAGATATTTCACAATCAGCAATTTCTCAATCACCGAAAGGTCTTCCTGAAATACCTGCTGACACCAAATAAAACATTAGTTGCTCTGGGATCGACCCGATTCAACAGCGTCGGGTCGCCCGGTGTCTTCCACATAGTCATTGTTGGCCTTGGAAACAATCTTTGGTTTCCATATTTTTAAAGATTTTGATTTTTTATCAGAACCAGAATCAGTATCAACTGGCGTACTCGGTTTAGACCAAAATGGCTTACGAGTTGATTTGACCTTTGGAGACCATGGTTCATCAAAAATTTGACCTTTGTTATCCACATATTTAGCAGTGTTGTGGATATATGCAGTCGTCGGACAATCAGCAGCAAGATGTCCAGGTTGACGACATGCATAACAAAGTCTTTCTCGAAATGTAAAATCATTTGAAAATTTATTTGAATATTTAAAAGCAGAAGAATATTCAGAATCAAAATTATCAAAGAAATCATCATAGGAATCTTACCTAGAAGATGGACTCCTTGAAGATGATGACCTTCCAGAATAGTAAGATTTTTCCTTTAAAGAAGGTGATTTCTTTGGAACTTTAACTTCTGAAATCTGCTTAGCTTTTTCTGGCTTCTTAGCATGAACCGGTGCTTCCTTGACCTGAAAACCCAAACCTTTGTGTTTACATCCAGATGTCTTTGATGAACTTGAAGAAGAACCAGAAGCTTCTCTCCCCTTAGCTTCTCTAGTGAATTTTGCTTTGATGTCTTTTAGTTTGTTCTTTTCAATCAAAACTTTTTCTTCTTCAGTTCCAGACGAAGTACTTGAAACAACCTTATCAAAAACCAGTTCATTTTCCAAGAAAATAGACTTGGAATTAAACTTTGGAGCTTTTCCCAAAGGCTTTTGCTTTTTTTCTCAGATTTGGTCTTCTTTTTCTTTGCTGGAGTGGCAAACTTCAAATAATCATGCTATTCTTCTTTAGGATCCAGTGGAGCAGATGTAACTTCAGATAAATCCACTGGTTAAGGAACCATGTGAATATCATTCTTCTTAGAACTATCCTCACTTCGATCCTGTTTGTACAAGAAATTCAACAATGTCGGCGAAAAATTACAATTCTTCACTTTCCTTTGTAACTCCAAAATTTCCAATTTTAATTCAGAGATCTTCTGTTGAGCATTGACCACTTCTTTTTGTGACTTGATGAACTTTGCATTGAGATCATCATATTCGTACGTTTGCAACTTCCGGATCTCACATTCAGCAAACAATTCCTCTAGTACACTTTCTCATTTCTTCTTGTAAATGTCAACATCTTTTGTCAAAACTTCATTCTTGTCTCGAAACAAAAAAATTCATCTTGAAGTGTAGATATCTTAGATTGAAGTTTTTTAATTGTAGTAGCCGATTCAACCACAAGAGCATTGGCCTTTTCATACTTTTGTTGAACCGGATAACTCTTCTCAAATAGATTCTCAAAATCTTGTGCTGCATCTAACGCTTCAGCTTTGGCCTTTTCATATTCTTCAGCCAATATGACTCTTTTCTTTCAAAACATTCTCATGAACACGAACCAATTCATAATATTTCTTTTGAAATTCTTCCAATTCTTTCTTGAGAATCGCAATTTCTTCAGACAATAATTCAGAATCTTTCTCAAGACTTGCATTCTTCTTACCCAACTTGATACATTCAAGACATTTTGATTCTTCGACTTTAACTTCTTTGATCATTGATATTGTCGAACTGGAATCAGAATCAATCAGAATACTATCATCATCATCATGACGAGCAGTCAATGCAACAGTAAATGGAGCATGTTTAATTGTTGCTTCAGAATCTGCATTCCAGGCAAATTCATCTGGATGCCAAAACATTTCAGTCGGTTTTTCATCAAAAGAAACAAATTTTCTCTCAACCTTGTGAACTTCATTTGGTGAATGAATAACCAAATGAGCATGTTGACCAGACTTCAATTTGTTTTCAGTTGAACTTGGACATTCTCGTGCAAAATGTCCATATACAGAACACATATAACATTTACCCTTTGACTTGTCCAGTCCAATTTTACCATCCTGATTCAATCTCTTCTTGCCAGTTCTATTGAAAATTTTCTTCGTTCTTCGAACCAACATAGCATATAGCCAGTTCAAATCAATTTCTTCCAAATGATCATAATCGATTTGATCATAATCTTCATTGGTCAATTCTGCGTTACTTACCGAACCAAGAATAACACCAAAATATGAAGATACCAGTGCTGACATTAAAGCAAAATTATCATCGATAGTTTGAGCAGTCAAAGCATTCTGAGTCGAAGAACTAGGAATTGAAGCAGTACAACCAACAGAGTATCTAGGAGTTTCAGATTTACCTGCAATGAATACTGTAGGAGGTGCAGAACTAAGAATATTAGATTTCACATCATTGATTGTTAAATCATTTTCTCCATGATACACAACAGGATTTTGAACTTGTTGTTGGAACTTAAAATCTATGTGACTGATGCCATCAAATCTGTTTACCGAAGCATTCGACTGAAGAATCCATGTGAATTGATTCAGAGACACGGGTTGTGATGCTCGAGGCTTGCAGATTGGACCGAAGACCGTTTTCCGGAAAAGTCAACCGTTCGGGTCAACGGTCAACATAAAAGTCAACGGAAGATCGGTTCGAGCAAGTCAAGCTTCGGATTAATTAAATCAACTTTGATTTAATTAATATTTACGTTATTTATCTTTCTTGTAATTTTCAGTTTTTATGTTTCCTATTGTTAGTCACCCTCACTATATATATAGTGAGGGTGCCCCATTCAAGAGTCTCCAATGAAAGATGGATGATGACTCTTTAGTGTGTGAGATTTCCATTCTAGAGAGAGAGAGAGTGAGTCATGGATTTTCTAGAGAGAGATTGTGTGTTCTTCATGATTTCTTGATTGTAATCATTCGATTAATGAAATCATTCGATTTGTTCTTCATCTTTCTTGTGTTTGATTATTCTATGATTCTTCTCATCTTCATCTTCATTCTCATTTTTTATGAGTTTTTCGAATCTGATCCTATGTTCTTGCTCAAGATCAGGATTCTTGATGTGAGAATCGGTCCTGACAAATGGTATCAGAGCGGGTAACCGATCAGATTCATCTCACCGTGAATCTGGTCACTCGAATCTGGATTTTGAGCTTGAATATGGTGAAGATGAGAAAACTCATTTTTGAGACTTTTTCTTCTATTTTTCTTGTTTCTGGATGGATTCTGATGATATGGATGATTGATTCATGTTTGGGAGTTCATCTAGATGTTATTTCATGTTTTACTTCTGCAAATCTGTGGAGAAATTGATGATCAGAGTTGAAAATTCGTAACTGTTGAGTTCTTCACGTTTTTAGGGTTTTTGAAGATTTTGGAGCTTTGATTCTGCGTTTTTGGTGTTATTGTTGATGGATTTGGATGAAACGAAGCATGAATCTTGATGGAAAACGCGTTCCGGATCCATTGGAAGCATCCGTTTCGTCTGAATCTCAACCATTTTGGCAGATCTGGAAAAACACACAGTAGTGTGTGTTTCGCGGTGTTCTTCATGTTCTTGAGAGATTTCCAGATTTGGGACTGATTCGATCTGATTTGTAGCTGTTTATGGATTGTTTGTGGCCAGAACTATCTCGTGAATGGTTCATCTCATCATATTAGTCACGAATCTGGGATCTAAACTCGTTTGGGACATCGAATCTGCATCAGAGATGTGTTCTTCATTTTCTGGGTTTTCCTTGAAGATTTTAAGATTGCCTTAACGATCTGGACTCAGCTTGAAGGTGCTCTAAACGATCTGGACTCATTTGAAGATTGTCTAAACGAACAGGGTCTTACCGATCTGGGTTAACGATCAAGTTACTGAACTTAATGATCAGCCTATGTTCTTAACGTTCTGACCTTAAGTCTTAACGACTTGGTTTTGGTCTTAACGACCTGGTAGGCAGATCGTTCAAACCTAACGACTTGGGTTTCTGGGTCTTCGTTCGAGGTCATTTCAGAGAGTTTTGATCGACTAGGGTTGTAGAGCACGTTGCTACGAGTTCAGCGGTATAAAAATCGAGAATTTTCGTTGAGTTTTGGGCGAGTTATGGCTGATTTACGGTTTTCCGGCGACCTTCGTTTTTCCGGTGATGTGTTTCCGATGTTAGGGTTTCACAAGGTTGAGGATGACCTGCGATGACGTGTCGCGCGTCTATTGGTTATAAGGGCCTTATCTCTCTCCTTGTCGGATTTCATAGTCAACCCCTGCGGTTGTCGAATCCTGATTGGATGGAAGAGGCGTGTGGGACCCATGCAACACAAAGAACCATTGCCCCAAATCTCGTTGATTGATTTCCGATTGGTCCAAGGGAATACGCGTGGTCCCACCTGCTAGAAAGAGACGTTAATGGTCTCTGCGCTGCCAGCATTTGATTGGCTGTCTCTCCCTCACGCGGATTGTCATTTCCAGACCGCTGGATCAGTTTTTTCTGGTCCGTTGGATTGAGTCGTGTGTTTCTTTTGCTGGTTTTCTATTGGCCAGCTGCCACTTCACGTGGATCGCCATTCTCAGCCCTTGGATCCTTTATTTCATAGCCGCTGGATCAGTTTTAATGCCCATTTCTGATTGGCTGATGGCTAAGCACATGGATTGTGCTTTCTTCATGAGGGATTTTTCAAGACTAATAATTATTTTAGTATTTTTTGTTAATTGCGGGGTATTTTTATTAGTCTTTTACGAGACGAATGACATAACACCGCAACGAAATTTGGAATTATTTCGTTGGTCGTGGATTTATTCTGATTTATTGGGACTCTCGTTTATTGATGTCGCGCAACGTTTGCTATCGATCACTGACGGGTTAGCTTTATTATCCGGTTAATTACTTAGCTTTCTCGTTATATCTCACGGTTTATTTTTTAGTGGATGCAGCGCGGATGTCAGCGAACCGGATTAACTGGAATCTCAGTTTATTATTGGAATTTTATCCGTTAAATCTCTCGGATGGCCGTTTCTTGACGAAAACTGATGGAATTTTTCAGATCGTGCCGTTTTCGCCGAAATTACTCAGAATTCTTCAAGGAATATTATTTCGAGCTCGTTTTTCTTCAACCAAAATTAGGAAGACTCCGGTTATGATCATTTTTCGCTCGGGATCTCAAATTTTCACTTATTTGACACGTATCTTTAATTTTCGCATCCAACCTAGTCACGCGGATTATTCACTACTGTCAGCATCCGGCTTCCGGTTTTTCGCAAGATTGTCCGATTTTAAGATTGTTTATCTGGTTTCTCTAGGCAACCGATCGTGACGGTTCGACTCTCCGCATCTGTTTTTACGCTTCCGACTTGATGTTTTTGGAGAGATTTAGAGAAATAAGAGGAATTATTATGAATTTGGATATCGGGTCGATTATTCGGATTTGGAGCATTTTCAGTGTTTGATTGGTTTATCTGATTCAGGTTGTTGCGGTTATGACTCTGAGATGTTGTATTTTCTCAGTATTGTACCCGACCGTGTGAACCGAGTGAGGGCAGCACTTGGATCTCGACTGGAGCAACGAGAACAGAAGAAGCTTATTCAGAGGGGGAATCTCTACGACAGATTGTCTCCGGTTTATCAGTTTCTCATTGAAGATGTACGACAGAGCGATTCTTCAGTAGTTGAACAGATTTGAAAGCATCAGTCAAGGGGGAATTGTTGGAACTTAAAATCTATGTGACTGACGCCATCAAATATGTTTACCGAAGCATTCGACTGAAGAATCCATGTGAATTGATTCAGAGACACGGGTTGTGATGCCCGAGGCTTGCAGATTGGACCGAAGACCGTTTTCCGGAAAAGTCAACCGTTCGGGTCAACGGTCAACGTAAAAGTCAACGGAAGATCGGTTCGAGCAAGTCAAGCTTCGGATTAATTAAATCAACTTTGATTTAATTAATATTTACGTTATTTATCTTTCTTGTAATTTTTAGTTTTTATGTTTCCTATTGTTACTCACCCTCACTATATATATAGTGAGGGTGCCCCATTCAAGAGTCTCCAATGAAAGATGGATGATGACTCTTTAGTGTGTGAGATTTCCATTCTAGAGAGAGAGAGTGAGTCATGGATTTTCTAGAGAGAGATTGTGTGTTCTTCATGATTTCTTGATTGTAATCATTCGATTTGTTCTTCATCTTTCTTGTATTTGATTATTCTATGATTCTTCTCATCTTCATCTTCATTCTCATTTTTTATGAGTTTTTCGAATCTGATCCTATGTTCTTGCTCAAGATCAGGATTCTTGATGTGAGAATCGGTCCTGACAGTTTTCGATAAGTTGTCTGACCTTGTCAAGGTATTTTTTTCATCTTCTCCTACTTTGCTTCATATTGTCAGGACCGATTTCTTAGCCAAAGATCATCATTTGATTCATCACACGTGTGCGGAAATCACGTGTTGATGATCACCCTTGGTTGGATCAGCAACATTGCCTCTCCATTCGCTTCTGAAACTCAAGAAAAACACCAAGAACACACACACAAACACACGGTGCTCCTCAGGAGGTTCTCTCAAGGCTTGTTTAGGGTTTCCTAAGAATTCCTATTTATACCCAATGAGGAGCACAAGTGTCTATGCACAGAGTACAAGGATACGTTAGACACATATCGAGCACACAGCCAGATCGTTGAGAATCAAAGTCAGATCGTTAACCAGTTTAGCCAGATCGTTAACCAAGTAGTCAGATCATTAGCCAACTTAGCCAGATCGTTAACCAAGTAGTCAGATCGTTAGCCAACTTAGCCAAATCGTTAACCAAGTAGTCAGATCGTTAGCCAGGTCGTTAAGGTTAAACGACCAGGTCAAGTCGTTAAGTCATGCTAGGTCAGATCGTTAAATAGACAAGAGGAGGCAGGTCGTTAAATAGAATACTTTCAGATCGTTAAGTATGTTTCACATGCAAGTCGTTAAGAAAAATGTACTCAAGTCGTTAAGACCTTTGTCAGGCAGATCGTTAAGTACAACAAGTGTCAGATCCTTAAGAGTATTTTAGTCTGATCGTTAAGTGCAACTTAAGCATGAAGATATTCTAAGTGTCGAACAACCAAACAAAACAAACAATCACAATATCAACTCAAAAGTAAATCAAGTTGAACCAACATATTATAAAAAGTAAACATTCAAAGTAAGGATTCAAAGTTTAACATTAACTAAGTTATTACAAACCAAAATATTTAAATACATAAGTAGCAAAATACATGTTGGTTCTACAGCTTCACCTGTGATCTTGTTCTTGGGTTCGTGCGTTCGTGTTATTACCAACCTCCAGGTTCCAACAATTCCCCCATTGGTGGTAATGCGAACACCCTTCATCATCATCATCTTAACTGTCCAAGAAGCTTCAATAGGAAACGCTAGTATCTCCTAGCCAACCTGTTATACTTGCGGTCATAGCAGTAAATCTGGGTTTGCCACATCATCCAAAGATCTTTTCTTGCAAACTTCTTCAGATCTGAGTAGTGCCACATTTCAAGCTTCCTGTCTGAGCCTCTACATAAATGACTTATTCCACGACTGTCTATTTCCCATCTTTCCAAGTTCGCCAGACTTTCAGTTTTCATCCTTCGCGTTAATACATCCCAGCTCCACCATTTAAGGAACAATAGGAAGTAATTTGCATCAACTACCTCATAGGGCTTCAGTCTGGGTGGAATTGTTTCAAGACGACCATAGAAGATCCAACGTAAGTAGCCGATGGGTAACAGCCTGAGCTCTATGGCAGCAAAGAGTCTGATTGGTTCTGCATTTTCTCGTTCAATCACTAACTCATGAGTTTGAGCACTGTAGTACCAATCCTTGATGGGATTTTTTCTTTAGATTACCCTCAATATTCTTAGTCTTTATGTTCTTGCCAATATTGGAGTAGATCTGCTTGTAAGGGACTTTAGCTCGTTTCTTCTCAAACCGTTCATGTTCTTTTTTCTCTTGCTCTCTGGTCTGCTTGTGATATATGTTGAGGTATGTGTTATGCACTAAACTCTGAGCTATTATAGCAATCTCAGCGTTTGAGTGATTGACAATGTCGAACCGTCTCAATTCTTTAAGTTCCCAGGAGAAGAGCTTCATGAGGTCTCTGATAGTTGCGAAGAATTGAACGAACCCATTTCTTCTTTTAATGAAGAAGGCCCCGAACTCGTGATCATACTTCCATCCTAGTATTTTCATTGCATCAGGATGCTCGGAAGTAGAAGGCATCTCCTTCAGCTTACGCGCAGTGAACTGCATCATAGCTTTAGTGTGCAGGAGCATCTCCTTCCATTCGTCTACCAAAGTGGGAGCATCTTTGACTCGATGACTTTCTACCCTCTCCTGTTCCATCATGTTGATTTTTCTGTTCCTGGACTCTGCGTCATCATCCATGAATTTCTTGGCCATCTTTCTTAGTCCGGGCATTTGCTTGAAAATGTAGTCTTTTCTTGCAACATTCCTGACTGATAAGAAGTCTCGAAGCTCTCGTTTGGTCATGGAGTTGACCTTGTCCTGGATAGATTTGGGACTAGGAGGGCTGGGCAGTTGACAATCTGGGTCGGCAGGGGGTGCCCGATATCTAGTATGCATTTGATGAAGTTTTTCCGACAAGCCGTCATTAAATTTGACGTAGTCTACATCTTGATCTGTGTCAGCATACGGATTCACAAATGCCTTCTTCGGGTCTCTCAGACTACAGTCAGGGTTCTCCTTTAGCAGCTTTTCCATATCCATTTCATCAGTATACATCTCAACAATTTGGTAGGTGTTGAAAGTCATGAGATATTGGAAGGATAAACCACGCTCTACTAGTGCTCTAACGTATCTTGCAGCCTCAGAGTGGTCATCAGGGTGTACACCATCGCCAGTTTCATTGGGAATCACCTGGATCAATGGGTCAGAGAGATTTGAGTTTGGTTCCATCGGCATTGAATCATTTCCCAAAATGGTAGTATTCAGGAGTTGGGTTTGACGAAGTATTTCTGCTTCTCTATCATCCATCACCTTCGAAATTTCCTCTGCCCTTGCCTGTTGAGCTAATCTAAACTCTTCTTCTTTAGCTTTCCTCTTATTCTCTGCATCCTCAAACTCCTCTTGCGGTGTCATCTTCTGTTTCCCCTTGTCTCTTCGACTCAGTGTTCGAGTGGTACCAGATGGACCTGTTTCTGCAGAAGTTCTCACAGCAGTAGGTTGTTCCAGAAGCTCTGGATCCACCACGTTTACAGGTACGGTATCACCAACCAACGGTGATTCTAGTCGAGGAGGGAGACCCATAGGACGATATCTTAACCGTTCCGGAGCAATTTGCCTTATCCCTGTCTTGAATTCATGTTCTTTAAGGGTTAATGGATAAAAGCCTCTGTTTCGATCAATCCTGCTTGCCATGTTCAACCAGTTTCTTCCAGGGTTTGCAGGACGATCATCAGGCTCTGGTCCAAAAATATCCTCGGGATATGGTCTTCTCTGGA
>JBCNJP010013933.1:0-11649 GCA_039602395.1 Deinandra increscens subsp. villosa
AATCATGTTTTATATACATATTGTTTCATTAATTTTGGGTTTTATTATGTTTAAAGTCAATTAGCTAGGTTTAATTCGACGATGGAGATCAAAATTTCAAATTTCCCACCTCTTTTAATATATCACTTTATTATATTTTCCTTTTAAATAAATTTTCACTCAAAAGTTCAAATTTCCCACATTTTTCTCAAATTTCAGTCAAAATTTCAAACCCAATCTAGTTATTATCGATTAATCACATACTTTTCCCTCTCACTTTTATCGAAAATTTCCAATTCAACTTCTCCAGCTATATCAAATAACTAGGTCTTTTCTCATCCCTCTCATTCTCATAATCGATTCATCTCATGGACGTTGACCGCCGAATAGTGACACAAAAAGGAGGTTCAACAGACCATCAATATGACAACGCAAAAGATTCCTCAGAATTTCCATGTTTTTTGGGAGACCAATCTGAGCAGAAATTAGTAAGTGTCAATTTATTCCATCTCACTAATTTCAATCTCATATTATTGATATACGTTTAATTAGTGAATCCCCTCTAGTTTGTGGGAATTTCGTTTGATAACACGTTTGCAACTGCTGAAATCTGCTACATTCTGGGAACTTCAACCTATTCATCTTATGCTTTATTATTTATCTACTTTGTTACATGTTTGTAGAAGCATGCTAGAAGGGTACAAATTAATTAAATAAATTGCTATTATTAAAATCCCCTCTCATTCTTCTATGTGGAGGAAACAAAGGGATGATAAAGGGGGAAATACAATAATGTTTAGGTCAAGGTCATAGCAGATAAAAAGCATCTGATAGATGCTGTGAATTTCAAACTTTATTTTCTTCTTTCTTCTTTATTTACTTTGATAAAAAGCATCTAACTACATTCTCTTAACTTCACAAAAATCAAGGATGGATCCATAAACCATGATCACTTGTGAAAACTTGAGTTGGAACTTAAAAAGGAGAGATTTCTACGTGATAAAAGGAAAATTGGATTTAAATAATCTCAAGTTTTGAGGGTTGGCCAGTAATAATCCCACTTTTAATAATAACTCCCAATGGTCCCAACTTTCAACCTATTTATTTCTAATGGTCCCGCCGTTAAAAAAACTTAACACCGTTAAGTTTATTGCTGATGTGGCACCTGAGTTGGCTTTTTTTTATATTTGTTTATTTTTTAATTCATGACACATCATATAAACCCAGTCAAACACTCCTCTTCTTTGTCTTTAAGTCTGTAGCCAAACACTCCCCTTCTTTATCTTTATGTATGTGTCGAGAGAACCAGAAGAAGGAGAAAGCTGGTGGCGATTGCCGGCGGCCGGTGACCGTACAGTCTCCGGTGACCGTTTTCCGGCCAAACCTGTGGCGGCGACTGTACGGAGCACAGACATGGCCGATCTGGGTGAAGGTGGCTCTCCAACAGGTCGGATTCTGAAAATGCTTCCCAATTAGCAAATTCATTTCTAACCAAATTAAATAAGAAGTTTAACAACAAGAAGCTACAATAAAGTTACCTCGTCCATTTCCTTGTCAAAAAATCGTATGAATGAACGGAGTTCGTCACACCAGCTAACCCTAAAATTGTAAACTCAACAAAAACAAATCAAATTGTATATTCTAACGATTAATGAAGAACAAACTAGAACAGGTTTATGAAATTACGGATGTCGGGGATCGGGGAGGAGGCGCCGCCGGATAAGATGAGTCGAGGGCCGTGAGATTTGGTCGGGGCGATGGCGGTTAGTGTGTGCGCACATCTAGGGCCAGGCGCGTCATCTTCAGTGTCCCAATACGTGCTCCGACGGAAACCGACCGCCGTGCTCCGACGGCGGTACGGTGGCCGGAATTGTCTGCTGTAAGTCTGAATTGCTTCAATTGTTCGTACGAACAGGTTGGAGATTGGCAGAATTGGAGAAATTGGGACTGAAATCGAGAGTTTTGATCGAATGTTGTGCTGATTTTGGAATTGGGAAAACGTTCTCGCCATGTCCGTGCTCCGTACAGTCGTCGCCACAGGTTTGGCCGGAAAACGGTCACCGGAGACTGTACGGTCACCGGCCGGCCATCGCCACCAGCTTTCTCCTTCTTCTGGTTCTCTCGACACATACATAAAGATAAAGAAGGGGAGTGTTTGGCTACAGACTTAAAGACAAAGAAGAGGAGTGTTTGACTGAGTTTATATGATGTGTCATGAATTAAAAAATAAACAAATATAAAAAAAAAGCCAACTCAGGTGCCACATCAGAAATAAACTTAACTGTGTTAAGTTTTTTAACGGCGGGACCATTAGAAATAAATAGGTCGAAAGTTGGGACCATTGGGAGTTATTATTAAAAGTGGGATTATTACTGGCCAACCCTCAAAACTTGAGATTATTTAATATCTTACAGCTTAACACCACAATAGTATCATAATTTTTTTTGCTTATAATCTAGTTACAAGAACTACAGAAGATAGATTAATTTCAATAACACATTACTTAGAACCGGTGGGAATTCAATTCTTAGATTTTGCTAAAAATTACAGTGTAAAGTATGACATACCACAAGTAAATATCAACCCACAACATATAAATTCAAAAGATTTTGTACTTGGTTTAAACTTTTTATTTGAATTAAATGGAGCAGTTACATTAACAAGTAATTTTATAACACTTAGTAAACATGTTTATAACTTTCCAACACTAAGATTCAATAGCACATCTGCATTCGCTCAGAAACGTGGAGAAAAAGGAAACCTAGATTTCCTAAAAAGTAAAAAAGAACAACACATAGAAAATGAAACTATTAAATTACTTACAGAATTTATGAGTCACGAATTAGAAAAGGGAAAAGATGTTACAAAAAGTATAAATCATCCTACAATTTTACATCTAGAAAAAATAGGTCTCATAGGAGAAGACATTAAGAGCTCAAAGATAAAATATACATGTAAATTCAAAATAAAAAATCCAGACATCACTATTAGAACAACAAACATAGAATATAGCCCTCTGGATAAAGAAGAATTCAAAAAACAAATACCAGAAATGTTAGATCAAGGACTGATCAGAAAATCAGAAAGTCCACATAGGACAGCAGCATTCATAGTAAAAAATCACAGTGAAATAAAAAGAGGAAAAACAAGGATAATCTATAACTACAAAAGATAGATAACACAGAAGATGATGGATATAACATTCCAAATAAAGATAGCTTATTAAATTTAATACAAAGAAAAAAGGTTTTTTCAAAATTTGACCTAAAATCAGGATACAATCAGTTACAACTAGAAGAAAACTTTAAACCATGGACAACTTTCACATGTTCAGAAGGACAATTTGAATGGAATGTTCTTAGCTTTGAATTAAAAAATGCACCTTCAATATTTCAAAGATTTATGGACATCATATTCTTACAATATAATTTTTGCTTGGTTTATATTGATGATATTTTAGTTGCAAGTGAAACAGTACAGGAACACGAGAAGCATCTACAAAAGGTTTTTGAAGAAATAAAAAAGAATGGTATAGTTGTTTCAAAATGAAAGATGGAATTATTTAAAAGAAAAATATCGTTTCTTGGATTAGTAATAGGAGATGGAAAGATAGAATTACAAGAACACATTTCTACAAAAATCCTAGATTTTTAGAAAAAAAATCAAAACTTAAAACAAATACAAGCCTTTTTAGGATTAGTTAATTACGCAAGAAAATTTATACCAAATTTGTCAAAATTAGTTGGACCATTATATAGTAAGACAACAAAAAATGGTCAAAGACACTTTAATCAAGAAGATATAAAGTTAATAAGAGAAATAAAAAATACGGTTAAAAAGATTAAACCACTAGAATTACCATTAGTAACATATTATATTATTATAGAAGTGGATGGATGCAAAGAAGGATGAGGAGTTGTTCTTCTTTCTAAACCTAATAAGTATAGCCCCAAGGAGAATGAAAAGATATGTTCATGTACAAGTGGAAATTTTAAAACAGGCACAAATTGGACAAGTTTAGATGTTGAAATACAAGCATTACTCAATGCTTTAGAAAAATTCTGAATTTTCCTACATAAAGAATTCACAGTCAGAACCGATTGTGAAGCAATAGTTAAATTTATAAAAAATGATCAAAGCAAAAAGATGAATAGGACAAGGTGGGTTAATTTACAGAATGTTATACAAGGAAGTGGATACACTATAAATTTTAAACATATAAAAGGAAAAAACTAATGGGATAGCAGATATGCTATCTAGAAATAGTAACAAATTATTATTTACAGATGGACAGAATATATATAGGGTGAGGTTCATTGTAGACACCCCCGTAAGTGTAGACAGGTAGACACCCTGTTTCACATGTGAAATTACTTTATTTCACATGTGTTTTTACATGTGAAATTTTCTAAACAATGAGAAAAAAGAAAAAAAAGAAAAAAGAAATTAATCATAACCATTAGATCATAAGATCTAATGGTGAAAAAGGTGTATACATGTCTACACTTATGGAGGTGTCTACAATGAACTTATGGAGGTGTATACATATGTAACCTCAGTTATAAAATATTTTTTTTAAAAAAATTTACTAAGCGTTTTTTTTTTTTGTTTTTTTTTTGCATAAAGGGGTTTTTTTTAACTTAGAGAATCACCATAAAAAAAATAAGAACAAAAATCGAATTTTTTTGCTTGGTTTTCACGGTTTTTCAAAGTCGGAGAGGTTTTCATTATATCCATCCCCTATATATATATATATAGGGTTAGGTTCAAATGAGAACTTTTTGTTTTGAGAACTTTTGAGAACTAAATCTCAACCACAAATTTCAGAGGGGACCACTACAATTCATGGGAGGGGGGATACATGTAATAAACTTGTGGCTTAAATTAGTTCTTTTTAGTTCTCAAATCAAATTGGTTCTCAAATGATCCTCTCCCTATATATATATAGATGAAAGTTCAAATACAAAGGGTTTTTTCCGTGCGAAGGAAGGGGAGGCCGACGCATGGCGTTTTCTTTTTGGACGCGGAGGGGCATTTTTGTCAATTTAAAGTTTTTAATTAAAATAGACGGTAGATTACGTCACAGCGTTTGTTTTTAATTATGTATGTTTTGCGTGATTTGTTGTAAGGTGTTTTATATCGAGTTTCTTCATGCGTCAAAATAGAAACCACATGCGTGATTATAGAAAGTCATTTTTTTAAATTTTTTTAACTTATGTTCATGTTTTTTTCTTTTTTGTAAGAGTTTTTCTGTTTGCGTTTTTATTTATTAATTGCGTAATTTTACTTTTTTGTATTTTTTTGTTTTACGTGAATATTATATTTTTGTGTTTTTAATTATATGTCGTTGCGTGGTTGTTGTAACCTTAATTTATGAGTTACTTAATGCGTGAAATTACAAGTAAAATGCTTGATAATAAAATCTCAAATTTTTTGAACTTATGTTCTTGTATTTTTAGCGGGAGTCATACACAATTTATAGTGTGCGTAATAATGCTGTATTTTATTATTACACTTACGTTTTTTAAGGTTAATTTTGTTTTTTGCAGAATCATTGATAAAGTTTAAGTAGTTTTGTTTTTAGTTTTTACTATAGTTTTCTGTGTTTGCGTGATTATTTTAATATGTGTGTAATTTTACCGTTTGCGTGATTAGTTTATAGTTTGCGTAATTCTAAGTACGAATTGTTTTTTATATATTACTGGTTAGTTTTTTTTTGAATAATCATTTTTTGATGTGTTTTTGATTTTTTGATGTTTTTATGATGTTTTTTGATCTTTAGTAGTATATTTCCACTTGTAAATTTTTATAAATATTAATATATGACACTCTTTTCTTTCTTTTAATCAATTATATGCTTTTGTATTATATTGTTTGCGTTATTTTATTTTGAACAACATGCGTTATTTTATTAAGTGTGAAACATGTGGTTTTTGTGAGTTTTCTGGAGTGTATGCGTGATTTTTAGAACAACGTTCATGATTTTTAAATATATATATGTTAGTTACTTGAATCATGTAGGCTACTAATGCGTAAATTTTTAAGTATGTTAGGCTTTTTAATGCGTGATTTTTTAACAGGTGCGATTATGTTCTGTGTGTTTGCGTTATTTTTTATTAACAACGTGCGTTTTTTTAATTGTAAGACAGGTAGGTTGTGTTTTGTGAGTTTTTTAGAGTGTATGCGTTATTTTTATATCAAATATGCGTTATTTTGTGTAAAAAAGTAAGGGGTATGTTATTTATTTTGAATACATGCGTTTTTGTTAGGTGTAAGACAATTAGGTTGTTTTTTTTTGTGAGTTTTTTAGAGTGTATGCGTTATTTTATGTATAAAAAGTAAGGGTGCGTTATTTATTGGAATACATGCGTTTTTTTATTAAAGCGTAAGACAGTTGGTTAGGTTTTTGTTTTTGTGAGTTTTTTAAAGTGTATGCGTGATTTTTATTTTAAATATGCGTTATTTGTTTAAAGGTTAAAGGTTTGCGTTGTTTTTTGTATTGATACGTAAATAGTTTTACGTATGTGTGTTTCATTTAAAGTTGAAAAGACTTTAATACCATTTTTAATGACTCCGGGTCCTTTTTTTTAAAATAATTAATCTTGTTTCATTTTAGCGCCGTCAGATCAAAAAAATCCCGCCTATGCACGCCCGAGATCCCTTCGCACACTTCGTACGGAAAACATCCTTTGTACAATAACTTTGCCCTATATATATATATATATATATATATATATATATATATATATATAGGGTTAGGTTCAAATGAGAACTTTTTCTTTTGAGAACTTTTAAGAACCATTCTGAGCCACTAATTTTCATGGGGGGAGCATTCAAATTCATGGGGGGGATTTCCTTATATATAACTTGTGGCTAAAAATGGTTCTCAAAAGTTCTCAAAACCAATTGGTTCTCAAATGATCCTCTCCCTATATATATATATATATATATATATATATATATATATATATATATAGAGTTGGGTTATAATACAAATGGATGTATTTGTGAGAAGTGTAAGAAGCAATGGTATAATGCCATGTGGCAATAACTTAAATTAGACTTAGAGGGTGATTAAGTCTTTTGATAAATATGGTTTTTTAGATAAATTAAAATCATAAAAAAAGAGTAGTTTTTTCGTAAGCATCAGTTATAGTAAAACTGATTTTCAGCTAAAATGGAGGAGAAGAATCGCACCATCAGGTACAATTATCAATTTTGACGAATTCTTCATGGAGGGAAAGCAATTCTAATATTTTTCCATCGCAAATAGCATACTCCGAATTGTTTTGATGGCAATGAATTCTGTGATTGATCAAGATAATGGTATGTTTTTTTTGATTTTTTTTCGATCATGAACTGATGCGTTCAGTGATGAAATTGGCGATGAATGGTATGTCGTTTTTGGATATTTGTGATCATGAATTGATGAACTCGGTGATGAATTTGGTGATGAATCTGATGTAATTCTTGATAACCCCTAGGATTCGACAGTTTAATATTTGTATTACTATCGATCTATTAGACATGTAATTACATTTATATGTTTCTACAATTCCATTTTATGGCGACCAATTCAATCCCAAAGAGTAAGTTCATTATATATGATTCAATTGCATAGAATTATATATATGTAATTTCAATCGTATATATATGTCATACGCATATATGTTTTATAGCAGACCCAATTAAAAAACTCATATTCATCAATTATTTATGGAGATGAATTCAATTCCAAACTCACATGATCCCTCTGATAGTTTTTGCTTTCATTTTATTGCCTTTCTAGATGAACATTCTAACTAATGTAACATACATATGAATTTTAAAGTGTCAGGATTATATGCAGTAGTTTTTTATGAAGTAGACAGCTTACACAGGTACACAGAGTGTTAGGATTAGTGTGTGTAATACAAATGGAATTATTTGTGAGAAGTGTAAGAAGCATTTTGTGAGAATTGTAAGGATTGGATGTAGAGGATTCATAAAAAATTTCAGAGTGTTAGGACTGGAAATATAACAAGTGTTTTTACTGTCACATACATATTCATGTTAAAAGTGTTCCGAGTATTTACAACAATTGTTAATCAAGGAGAGAGTTTATAAAAAGTTGCAGATTGTTAGGATTGGATGTATCATAAGTGTTATTTCTGATTCCATGAATAATGTGTCTTAATTAACGTCTGATATTTAATTATACACCGGCTGGTGTCGAACGATTTTCCCCTAACAGTGGCAAGAGATTCTATACACCAGTTGTTGACCAATCCTTGAAACCTGTTGAAGGCCTGGTTCTTAAACATATTGTGTTATTCAACTTGGTATTGGAGGCCTGCTTCTTAAATATCCTTGGGCTCCTTCGAACTAAAGTGAAACAAAAACACACTCAATCACACTACTAGTAAAGATTTTTCATCATAACCCACTAATTTGAGCACACAGGCTTCTAGTGGATTTCACTGTGTTATGCGTATGGTTGCACAGAATATATTTTCATCACAACACCATGTTCATAAATCATTAAACCTCTACACTTTCATATTAATATATTAGTGGGTTTTTTAATTGTTTACACTCTGTTTGTCCATGATGTTTGGGCTACACAAATGTTTGGCCTACACAAATAATTAAACCACAGCTTTTAAACCCTCCCATATTATATCAATGCGTTTTATAATAATTAAAACACTTTAATCTTCACTTTTACATTAGGCTCGAAATAATTAGAACACAATTGTCAAACACTATCATATTCACTCCATTTGTTTATCAATGGGTTTTAGATTGTTAACAATCAGATTGTCTATAAAACTAGGCTAAACATCTAAGGCTAATATAAAGACGTACTTTTAAACTTAACACCAAAGATAATCTTCTATCTTGCACCCAATATGAGTAGCAAAAACACTAACCATCCATTACATTGTTATAATCCATTAAACCCTCATAAAGTTTTCCTTTAACAATCAATACTTTGATTAACCACAATCAGATTCATAAGACACTTTGCTTTTCTATTTTTAGTTCCTAATTTACTAATACGAAATGTAATAACACACTGAAATACTACTTAACTATACATGCAAATCGAAACTTTACCTCCAAATCCATTCTTACACCCTGTCAGGAGATGTTTAAACATATCATGCTTTCTCTTCGTTCTTAAGTTAGCCAAAGACGCACTTCCATCCTCGTCACCTTGCACTTCAACCTTCAAATCAGATGCAGATTGCAGACACATCAACCACTGTCTTCGTACTGATGGTAGAAACACTCGCAGACCATGTATTTACGAAATTTTTAAGCACATTCCACACAACAACCTCGCTCTCTAGCTCCATATATAGACTCGATGATTTTCTCAAGAATGTGAGTATGAAACACACCGTAGCTGTTTAAATAAAACCCTAGCTACCTTGTTGGTGATAGACTCCCGGATTATTTGTGCGTCAAATTGTTTCCTACGATCTTCAATCGTTTTCAAGATCAGAATTCAGAAGCAAATTGAAATCTCCTGATATTATGCCCCAAAAATCGTAACCCACCCAACAAATACGACGATCGGATGTTTATTTTCTTCAGATGATAATAAATACTAGTGGCAAAAAGACCCAATTACCCTTTAAAATGTTTTAATTAATTTTGTTTTAATTAAACACATAATAAAATCTGAATTTTAATCTAAACCATCAATTTTAAGATCTAACGGTTCAAAACACTTCTTACACTTTTCACATTAGACTCATTTGTATTATAACCCTACCCTATATATATATATATATATATATATATATATATATATGACTATATACTACTAATTAACAACCACATTTATGTAAAATACATGTAGCCATCCCAACCCTTTAGCCACACTAATTGCGTCAAAATGAGTGAGTAAATCAACCCTTTAGTCATGTTTTCTTCTAATGGATGTGACTACAAGACATATATATGTGACTATATAATACCAACGACCACATTTGTGATATTTTAACGTGACCGTTATCACACTTTAGCCACACATACTCAAACCAAATGCCTGAACGCAACAACCCTTACCCATGTTTTTTTTTTCTTTCTAATAGGTGTGGCTAAAACACTAATATATGTGACTATATAATACCAATGGCCACACTTTAAAAGTTTAAATATTTTAACATGGACGTTCCACACTTTAGCCTCACTTACTGAAACCAAAATGCCTGAACGCAACACAAAGAACAAAACTAAACTAACAGACAAAACTGTAACAACACAATAACCAAAGAAAACATGTTTTACCATTCGGCATTCATACAAAATTTTAGTAAATTTCAATCAGAGCAAGAGATCGACACTGATTTGAACCCAGAACATACCACGAACTCAGAAACAATACACCAAAACCAAATTAAGGAAGAACATCGTAAAGGGAAGAAGATAAGTTAAGAATTTGCTCACCCACTGACGACTTCGATAATGAGGCAGAACGTGTGACTTCTGGCAAACCAATTCGAGTTATATAGTGTTCTAATTGACATGGTGATGGGATGAACATCAGCGAACTATTGAAGAAGGTGGAACAGTAGAGTAAGGCATGGCTGAGCAAAGTGTGGCTGGTGGAACGGTTAAGGAAAGCATGGCTCTTCTCAGACTAAATCCTGATAAACCGGTCATGAGGTATCGACCCAAATAAAAAAAACATAGAAAAAAGAAAATATAAGGATGCAAAGTGTAGTAGTTGTACAACATGCTACGAGGGGTGTACATAGGGGTGTTTAAAACGGATATCCGAAAATTCGGATATCCGAAATTTCGGATAGTTGATTTTCACTATCCGGATCCGTTTCTGAAAATTTGGATATCCGATATCCGAAATTTTGGATACGGATTCGGATAGTGAACTGGATATCCGAATTTTTAAAATAAAAATAAAGTAAAAAAATGCATTCAATCTTTAAAATTAATAGTGATAAAATCCAAATGAGAAAATAGTCTAATACCAGTACATTAAATAGTCAAACACCAAAAAAAAATGTCTTGATGTTGAAGCTCGAATCCGTGTGCAACAAGCTCGATGGCGAACTACAAATCAACGGTGTAAGGCAATGAGCAAGTGAGGGTTGAGATTTGGAGGACGACAGGATCCAAAGAGGCAAAGAGAGTGAACATCAGAGTTTAGAACTTTAGATTTAGGGTTTCTTAAGTTAAAGTAAGTTAAACTAAATAATATATATAACTTAATATTTTAAAAAATATATATTTCGGATATTTTTCGGATATCCGAATATCCGAAAATGTTCAAAATCAATATTCGAATCCGAATCCGAAAATTCAGATATCCGGGATATCCGAATTTTCGGATATTTTGACTTCGGATATTTCAGATTCGAATTTAGATTCGAATATCTTTGAACAGCCCTAGGTGTACATTTGCCAATTTCCTATTCATGTATGGGTGTTAGCTTAATAGAGTTGTACAACAAGCTATGAAGAGGGGGGGGGGGGGTACATTTCCCAGTTCCTATTCAATCTATGGTTAGTATCTTTAATCCTAATAAATCACTAAAATGGTTGCCACATGGCTCATTTCTAGAATGTCCACATAAGCATTGCCACATGTCAAAACCACATTTAAGCATCAATTTATTAGATTATCAATTAATTATACTTACCAACTAGCCACTTACC
>JBCNJP010013934.1:0-11644 GCA_039602395.1 Deinandra increscens subsp. villosa
GTTCCTTACACATGTCATATCTTTTATCGAAAGGAACATCCTAATAAGATTTGGTATACCTGCTGAGATAGTTTGTGACAATGGATCGTAATTCATTGGCAAAAGAACTACTGGGTTCTTTGAAGCTTAGGGGATAAAGATGATATCAACACTCGAACATCCCCAGGCTAATGGCCAAGCAGATTCTAGTAATAAGATTTTTATCAATAACTTGAAGAAGTGACTAAAGGAGAAGAAAGGAACATGGGCAGAGGAACTACCCTTGGCATTATGGACAGATAGAACAATCTCCAAGAATGCTACTGGCCAAACCCCTTTCTCTTTGGTCTTTGGTACAGTAGCAGTTCATCCCAACAGAGATGATGGTCCCTACATTCAGGGTCAGCAGTCAAACTCAGGAAGTCAATAATGAATCCCTGGCTGATGACCTTGATACTATGGATGAACTACGGGAGCAAGCTTCTTGGAGGATGGCCGCATATCAACAGAGAGTTTCAAAGACATACAACAAGCATGTGAGGATTCGCAGATTCAAAGTAGGAGATCTGGTTCTGAGAAAAGCGTTTCAGAACACGACGAATAGTGGGGATGGGAAATTGGCCACTAAATGGGAAGTCCCTTATCTAATCGATTCCGAGGCAGGTAAGGGGGCATATTGGCTTGCCAAATTGGATGGTGAACTACTGCCAAGGCCTTGAAATGCAATCCACTTGAAGGCCTATTTCATGTAAGTATATTATCCCAAGATGCTGCATCCGCGGTACGTTTTCTAACTAGTAAACTTTTTCAAGGTATTTGACTAATCCATTCTCACATGTTTTACTTGATTACTTTTCATTTCCATTTGGTCTTTGATGGGATATACCCACGAATGGCCTCGCAGAAGGAGATTGAATCAAAGATGGACACAACCAAAGCTTGAAGGAGAAGCATCTGGCGGAAGGGCCTGCGTGAGAACACAAGGAATTAAAATAGTCCTTAAAGGTACAAATCCGACAGGATAGGACTAGCGCTGGCCTCGGGAATAGGCGAGCGGTGATGTGACAACCCCAAAGGACGAGGGGAGCCAGCGATGGGTTTCAGGGCTACGGAAGGGCTACCGTACGAACAGTCTTTCCTGTTGGACGGAGAAACTGCACGTCCGGAGCATTAAATGCTCTCTGCAGCATTAAATGCGGGCTGGATGATTTCCACTATAAGGAGGAATGTAAGCTGGGAAAAAGGTCAAGTTCACTCCTCTCCGTAACTCTCTAAATACTTTTCGGCATATCTCTAACGAACGTTCTCTTACTCTCACACCGGAGCTTGGCCACGAAGACCCCCTTGGGGGCCATTCGTGTCGAGGCTAACGGTGTTTATTGTTTTGCAGGATACTCGATCATCACTCAAGATAACTTAAAGTCGCTAACCAGGAAGAATACCAGACCCCCCCCCCCCCCCGGTATTCTGGGACACAACATTGGCGCCATCCGCGGGACCGGAACATACTTGGTCTGAAATAACTCAAAGGAAATCACGTCGGTGACGATGACGGAAGAGGGTGACATCGTTATTCCTCCACTGGGCTTCAAGACGGCTGGAGTAACGGACCAAAGCACCTTCGACCTCACAACCGGACGATCCATCCTTGTATCAGACGCAAGAAAGAAAGTTCCAGAAGAAAGCTCAGGGAAAGAAAATAGTAAAAGAGGAGATGACACCGAGGAAGGACTCATCAATCCGGAGTTTGTCAAGAACAACCGAGAGACACTAAAGGCTCGCCTGTTCGAGTTGGAAAGGGACGAAGGAAGGGAAGTGTCACCGAGAATCCTGTTCCGTCACAGTGGCGAAGGATACTCAGATCATGACGAGTCTCAGGACGACGACGAACCAAAACAGGCAAAAGTAAAAGCGGCTGACACCAACCTTGAAGGGGTAGGAGATCTGGTGATAAAAGTACTAGAGGCCTTAGACGAAAGAGCGAAAGTAAAGGGTACCAAAAAGGTCCTCAACGAAGGAGACAAGACCAGTGAAGCAGACACCATGGCCGTGCCATAAAAACCATTAGATCTACGTGACGCTTCCAAATCTACAGAAAGGATATCTGAGGCCCCGATACAACAAAAGATCAGGCTGCCTCTTTTGGTGGGCAAGTATGACGGGATCAGGACCCGGAAGATCACTTATACGCCATCCGGGCCGCAGGGGCTGCCGGAGCCTGGACAATGCCCATATGGTGTCACGTGTTCGTAGCCACCTTGTCAGGCAACGCAAGGCTGTGGTTCGACACCTTGTCCCCAAAGAGCGTCAATAGCTACGAAGAATTAAGGGAAATGTTCCTCAGGTACTTCAGCTAGCAAAAGAAGACAACGAGGAACCCCAACGAAATAATCCATATCAGAAGGAAAGATGAAGAGAACATGGAATCCTTCATGAATCGCTACATTGAGGAAAGCATGTACATCCGGGACGTACCAGAGGTGATGAAGATAAGTGGTTTCATACAAGGTGTCTGAAACTCTCAACTATGCGAGAAGTTGGGGGAGGAGTTCCCTGCAACCTTTGATGCCCTCATGGATCGTGTCCGTGCATACATCAGGGGAAAGGACACCGGGCAGAAAACCAAAGAATGGGGTGCAAAAAGGGACAACAGAAGCCCCTACTCGAAGGGATGGACAGAATCCCGTCATGGAGGTCCATAAACCAGAACTCGAGGAACTCTAGATAAGAGGCCCCTGGGATCACCATACAACTCCATAAGAGGAAGGGCCTCAGAATCTTCCTCAGGTACGACTAATCGCTTTGATAATCACTTTGATAAATTCACACAACTCATGAAGTCTCCATGTTAGATATTTGCCATCGAGAAGGAGCTTCTCCCTTCGGAAAGCCTCGCCCAAACAGGTATGGAAGTAAAGCTCATCCTCACGAACTTTGTGAGTACCACAGAGGCAGTGGTCACACCATTGACGACTGCATACAGTTGAGTAAGGAAATAGAGCTATCGATCAAGTCGGGCAAGTTATCCCATCTGGTAAGGGAGATTATAAAAAGAAGGATCAGCGAAGGTTTAGCCGGAATACATAGATATAATAAGAAGACGGGACTACAAGGATGACGAACCACAAAGAGCCATAAGGCTCAAAGGGAATGAAGGATCTACATGGCTTGAAAGATCTATCACCTTCCCCGCTTTAGGCCCCGACGAAGCCCAAGAAGCCCGTTTGAACATATCGGTGACATAGCGGGGCACCAATTGGCCAGAATACACATTGACGGGGGTAGTGGGGCTGAGGTCATGTATGAACACTGCTATGTAAGGCTAAGTCCGGAAGATAGGAAGGGGATGGTAGAAGAGTACATGCCCCTTATAGGGTTCTCAGGAGAAGTGGTTAGTCCATTGGGGAAGATCACCCTTCCAGTATCATTCGGAGAAGGGTTCACCGGAAGGACAATCGAGCTGACCTTCTCAATTGTCAGAGGCAACTCTAAGTACAATGCCATTCTTGGTAGACCCGGAATATGGGCCCTGCGGGCCCTTACGTCTACAACACATGGGATGATGAAGTTCCCCACAGTAGGGGGAATTGCGACGGTAGGGTCCGCCACTGAATGTTGCAAGTGTGTCTTGGATGCTAAGCATAACCCTCGAGCCTGGAATAGAAAACTAGATTCTAAACGACCAGTTCCCTGAACAAACCATCAAGGTAGGGGCACATCTGCCAGAAAGGTGGAAGACTGCCCTAAAGGAGCTTCTACTCAAACACATAGATGTCCTCGCTTGGAAATGAAACAACATGGAAGGAATACATGCAAAATACATAGAGCACCATCTTAACATCCCGGAAGGCACTAAGCCAGCCAAACAAAAGTTCAGGAGCTTAGGCCCCGAACATGTCGCCGTTGCAAGTGAAGAAGCAAAAAAATTGCTAGCTGCACGAATACTGAGGAAAATACAGTACCCAAAATGGGTAGCAAACCCCGTCATGGTAAAAAGCCAAACGGAACACTCAGAATGTGCATAGACTTCTGTGATCTCAACAAGACGTGTCCAAAAGATTGCTACCCTTTGCCGGAAGTTGATGGAAAAAAATGATGCACTGGCCACCTTTCACCTTAAATGCTTCTTGGACACATATAAAGGCTACCATCAAATCAAAATAGCCAGGGGGGATGAAGAGAAGACAACATTTCACACCCCCGACGGCACATATTGCTATATGAAGATGCCCTTTGGGCTAAAAAAACGCTGGGGCAACGTACCAAAGGTTGATGGACTGGTTATTCCAAGATCAAATAGGCAAAAACCTATAAGTATACGTGGACGACGTCGTAATAAAAAGCAAACGTGAAGGAGACATGATCCAGGATGATAGAGAAACATTCGAGACCCTCAGAGAGGTCAACATGAAACTGAACCCCAACAAGTGCTCATTCGGGTGGAAAAAGGAAAATTCCTAGGAGTAATAATAAAAAAGGATGGTATTCAAGCCCGTCCCCGAGAAAGTGGAGGCCATCACCCGCCTCAGGTCGCCAAGAACCCTAAAGGAAGCTCAAATCTTGAATGGGCAACTAGTAGCCCTGGGTAGGTTCATCTCAAGGTTGGCCGACAAAAGAAAGTCCCTAGTCAAAACGCTAAGAAAATGCTTTAAGAAAAATCAGTTTGTGTGGACCCCAGAAGCCGAAGTAGGGTTCATAACATCAAGGCTTTCCTCTACAAATTGCCAACGCTGGCCATTCCAAGGCAAGGGGAAACCTTAAAGCTATACTTGGCCATCTCCGACCAGGCAGTAAGCTCAGTGCTACTAGTCGAAAGAAGCATGGGGCAGATACCAATCTATTTCCTATCAAGGACCCTTAAAGGCCCAGAAGAAAGTTATCCAGCACTCGAGAAGCTTGCACTATCTCTTATTCATGCCTCAAGAAGGCTAGCCAGGTACTTTCAAGCACACCCCATACAAGTAATAATTGATAAACCTATGCAGCTCGTACTCAAAAGGCCAGAAGTATCAGGAAGGCTAGCAAAGTGGGTCGTTGAGCTAGGAAATTACGAAATAGATTACAAGGGAAGAACATCAGTGAAAGGCCAAGTCCTTGCAGATTTCTTAGTTGAAATACCCCCAGAAGAAGAGCTAAAAGATGGTCTCCCCTCAACGGTGAAAAGGGGAGCAGCCCCTTATCAGACCTGGAAGTTGTTCACTGACGAAGCTTCAAATGAAGAAGGCTGTGGGGTAGGGCTAATCCTGACAAGTCCGAAGGGGAAAGAAATCTCAAGTGCTCTCAAATTTGACTTCACGTCCACCAACAACAAAGCAGAGTACGAGGCCCTCCTGGCCGGCCTGCGAATGGCTAGAAAATGAAGGTCAAAAACCTAGAGGCACATGTCGACTCAATGTTCGTGACAAGTCAAATAAATGGGATATATGAAGCTAAGGATGAGAAGATGAAAAAGTACCTCGAAAGGGTCAACCATCTCTTCAAAGAATTCTCCTATTACAAGGTAATCCATGTCCCAAGGTCAAAGAACAAAAAAGCAGATGCCCTGAGCAAAATAGCTTCAGTATCATCCAAAGACCCCGACAAAGAAGTAAAAATAGAGAAACTCCAGCCCCTTCCATCGAGGGAGAAGACATACTGGCCATAGAAGGAACATCCTGGATGACCCCTCTCGTAGAATACCTATCTGAAGGAAAATTGCCAATAGACTATGAAGAAGCAAGAAAAATCCAAGCAAAGTTAACTCTCTACTGTCTCGAAGGCGACCGACAATACAGAAGGTCGTACCTGGGCCCACTCCTGAAATGCATGAGCAAAAGTGGAGCAGCTGCGGTAACAAGAGAAATTCATGCACGGATTTACGGATTGCACGCAGGCCCAAAGACAATTGTCTCCAGAGCTCAAAGGGCCGGCTTCTACTGTCCAGGTATGTATAAGAGTGTAATTGATGAAATCAAGGGGTGTGACAACTGTTAAATACACGCGCCCATCCCAAGGCACCCAAGTCATGATCTAGTACCAGCAAGTTCGGCATGGCCCTTCCAGAAATGGGGAATTGATATAATGGGCCCCTTCCCAGAAGCCCCAAGCAGAGTAAGATTCCTGGTGGTTACCATAGATTACTTCACCAAATGGATAGAGGCTAAGCCTCTTGCCACAATATCGAGCAAACAAGTTATGCGTTTTGTGTGGGAAAACATTGTGTGCAGGTTCGACATACCACAAACCTTGATAAGAGACAATAGGAGCCAATTCACAGACAAAAAGTTCAGAAAATGGTGCCTAGAGCTCAAGATAGACCAAGTGTTCACTTCAGTGGCTCACCCATAAAGCAATGGACATGTTGAAAGGGCGAACAGAAGTATAGTAGAAGGCATAAAAGCAAGGCTGGGAAGGAAGAAGAAAAGTTGGGTGGAAGCACCTCACATGTACTATGGGCTCACAGAACAACACCAAGGTTAAGCACTGGGAAAGCCCCTTCAGTCTCACATACGGGACAGAGGCAATGATACCAGCAGAGATTAGAATCCCCACCGAAGAAACAAATATGCCCGAGCAACAAAATAAGCTAGACTTACATCTCAACCTCAACCTCTTGGAAGAAAGAAGAGAATTAACAGGTATCAAGGAAGCTGCTACAAAAAGAGAGATGGAGAGACAATATAACAAAAAGGTGAAAGGGGTAACTTTCAGAGCAGGGGACCTAGTGCTACGAGAAAACGAAGCCAGCAGACAAGAAGATTGCGGCAAGTCGGGCCAAGATGGGAAGGGCCTTACAAAGTCACAAGGGCAAATGGGAAAGGCACCCACAGGCTAGCCACAATTGACGGGCTTAACATCCCAAGAACCTGGAACACCTAACAACTGAAGAAGTACTATTTATGAATTACCTTAATCTAATATCAGATAGTTATGCCTAGTATAACGGGGCAGATTTTGTATAAGTAACTTACAATATCTGGTAATATATGGCACCGATGAAGGGCCAAATTTTCAACAAATTTTCTCCAAGACATCGGAATGTCTAAAAAAACGCTAATAACAACTAAGACCATACGAAAAATATATATAAACGGAGTTCGAAAAAAGTACTAAGTAGAACGGGTTTAAAAGGCCTCACAAGGACCAAGTCCTCCGAAAGCCTATGGAAGACCTCATAAGGGTCGCTTAGACACCTTCTAAAGGAAGGATCATACCAAAGATAGAAAACCTCTCTATCCTTGAGAAAATGCTAGGCATAAATCCATTTGAAAAAAAAAACTAAGAGGACGCCCTTCAACAAGGTTAAAGTCAAATCAAAAGGTATAAAGCACACAAACATAAACATACTTAGATAACAAACATAAAATGACAACGGCTGGTGGCCGTGTCAGCCAAATTGTACACCCACACAAAGGGCACGATACTTGTCTTAAAATATTATTACAGACCAGTCATAGAAATATAAAAATATTCACTTAAGGGCCAGGAGTGGTAGGGTCTTCAATGGAGGCAAAATCATTCGGCTCTTCAACAGACCACTCAGGGTGAGAAGCCATGGTGGCCAACACATCAAAGGATGCATTGGCAAGCTTCCCACCAGCCTCCTGCATCTTTTCCTCGGCTGCTTCATCATAAAACGGAGTTTCCTCCTTTGGAACCCCCTCAGCGGAAAAATGGTAACCAGCGGCAAGGCCAACCTAGTACCCCACAGTCGAGCAAGAATCGGCAAGGTCCTTAAGAAGGGTGGCATACTGAGAAGAGGAATGAACCCGCTTCACCGCCTTTGAAAGACCTTCGCTGATCAGCCAATGACGCTGATGTGTCACAATATATACATATAAATTATACACATTATCCCCCATTTAAACAAGTTTTCATGGTATATTTTAGTAATCGATTATTATTTAGTTTGTACTTCAATTTTGTAGGTGTCAAGTGAAAGAGAGCTAAAAGATGAATTATCTATCTTGAGACACACTCAAATTAATTGTTATTAATTGTTTCTATAACTTAATTAATTTGATGATTCATGAGTTAGAAAATATTGAGATAAAAGTTATGAATACACTTACATGACTAATACTTTTAAATGACTAAATGACTTTTATGATTAGTGTTGGTTTTAATTGTCATAAATTTGCTTTTGAATTGTAGTGGAGAAGAATCGATATACAAGGAAAATGATGTTGGAGTTGTGGAATTAATTAAGCTCTTCATGTATGTTTGGGCCAGGGTCAAAAGTAATTAATGAAACTAATGGGCTGCTTCTAAACTACATGATGGACTCCCAAATTAACTAGATTGGGATACAATGTCATCCTTCACGGGGATTTTGAAGAATTAAGAAAAAAAGGGACGGAACAAATAAAAAAAAGAAAGGAAGAAGGACGTGAAAATGGGGGGACTTTTTACATCAGGAGAGAGGCGCAGTTTTCAGGGGAAAGAAAGGCCGACCAAAAAGATATTTTTTTGGTTGTTGTGGGTCTTTTGGTGTAGAAGAAATCAGAGGAAAAAAATGCTGTTTTTTAGGAGAGTAAAAAAAGAAAAAGAGAAAGGAGGACGGCAGGAAAATAGCAGATCTGGGGGAAAGAACAAAAACCCTAAATTTTCCGTCTTCAAAAACTCAAGTTTCATCTCATCTCAACTTCACAAAAAAAAAGTGAAAATCGTCATCTCGGAAGGAGATTCAAGCGTTTCTCAACCCATCTACACTTTGATTTCGGTTTGATTCATCCTCTTTGGTCATGTTTCACTCCGATTTTGTAAGTTGTCTTTTGGGGTGTTTATGTAGCTAGTATGAGCTAAACTCTTGATTCACTTAGATGAGATGAATCCTAGCTAAACTTTGATGATCTACATATAATTTTTTTGATGATGATTATGTTAATTGAGGACCTTAACAATGTTATTAATGTTCTTCAATGGTTACGTGTGCTTCTTTGACTTGATTTTATGTCTAATCTCGTGGATATCTTGACCATATCATGTTGGAATACCGTATGGGTTAAGGTATTTATTCATGAAAATATATATGCAAGTATGTATGTTCATGGCATTTGACTAGGAACGGTGGATGGAGATTTAAACATTTAAGATTGTCAACAAATGTTCATCCTTGTGTATATGCTTGGTAAGGCCGTTACACTCGTTGTGAATACCTCGTATCATTTTGTATGTGTGATTATGGTCTACTAGCGTAAATTTGTAGTTCATGTATTCGTGGTATGACATTCACAAGTTGAATAGCTTCATGATATTGTTTTCATTACGTGATTCGAGGTGGTTAATATGTTTTCATCGTATTAGCTTTCCAAAGGATTATGGGATTAAATAACCTTGACTGGAGTTTAGTCCATATTTATAATCAACATAATTGTATCATTTGAGCTTCATTGCATGACTTTAGGTGGCTATTGTGTGTTCATCATTCTAGCTTTCCGAATAATTATATGATTAGATAGCCTTGACAGGAGTCTAGTCTATTCCCATGTTTCATATGTAAAAAATGATCTCATCATAAATATATGTATGTTGTCATTGTCCGGCTAGGTGAATTCGAAGTCTAAGTGATCTCTTCCTTTATTGATTATCTTCATCTTTGTTACTTGCTTTATTTATATTAATCACTAGCTAATTTAGTTAAATAACATTGAAGCCAACGATCAACTTTTTCGGCTAGACAATGATAAAAATTTAGTAACAGGAGCTCTTGCGTCTTTGGATCGATACTTGGTTCTTACCAAAGCTATACTACTAATTGATAGGTACACTTGCCTATTCGTGTGTGGATTAGTTCCAAGTTGAAAATCATTTTTATAAATTTAAAACCAAAAGTGTCAAAACTTATTGAAAAATGTATATACACTCACACGACATCAGACGCTCCTTCTCAAGCTTGGCCACCCTGGCCCCTACAGCGTCACCAGTAAGGCAGTAAGGGCTCCAATCTGAGACCTTAAGCCTTCGACATCCCTTCTCAAAACATCAGCTGCTTCAACAGCTGCATTACGCTCCTTGCCAGCAGTCTAGTAGGAGGAGGACATCCTTGCTAAAGCTTCCTGTAGGCAGACATGATAAATAAAAGTCAATACATGTAAAATAAAAACGAGAGAGAAGAACTTACTTGTTGATCAGCAAACAACTTCTTCTGCTCCTCAAGGGCCACATCTCGGGCCTTCAACTGCTGCTCCAGCTCTTCCATCTCCCCCAACCAATGGTCCGCCACCCAAACCTTTGCCTCCAACTGTAACATCCATATGTTTCAAAAACTCAGAAACTCGACCAACATCAAGATCCAAGGTTTAAGCTCAATTCTCAACAGCATGAATGTTGGATTACTCTATTCCATATGATAATACTCTAAAAATGATGAACGTGGGCAAAACCACGTGCGAAACCGAGTTATAACGAAGCAGGAATCGCGAAAACAAGTTTGATGTTTGTTGGTGAGTTGCTAGTCGCGAATTTCGTCCCACATTGCCCAACCAGCGAAATTTGCATTTCTTATACACCTATAAATACATCTTTTAGGTCCCTTATAGTTTCCAACTCCTAGTTTGAGTATAAACAAGTGGAATAACCAAATTTTGGTGGTTCCACAAGTACAATACCCCTTCGGGTGTCGTGCTTAGTAGTTTTTATGCTCTCGGCGAGGAGGTGCTGCCCTTCAAGCTCGTCTCGTTTGAAAAGCTTCTTTGAGGTAATTCTTCTTTTTTTTCTTTCTTTGTTTCATTTCTTTCTTCCTTTCATTATTCGTTTATTTATCGCTTTATTAGTTTAATTAGTTTAGTTTAGGTTCTTAGTTAGGTGCTTTAGGCTCGTTTAGGTAGCCTTGCTAAGGCTCGTTCTTAGAACGCCTAGCATTGTTAAGGCTTGTTCTTAGAACGCCTAGCATTGTTAAGGCTTGTCCTTTAGAAGACCTAGCTTTGCAAAGGCACGTCATTAAGACGTGTTTCCATTCTTCGGCCGATTTATGCTTACTGTAGCCCTTGTAGAGGCTCGTTAGGCCCAACGAGTCTAAACTATCATGTCCAATTTCATCTATATTCTTCTAATCCAAAAGTCAACGTTTTTATGCATGAAAAGATTGGGGATTAAGGCTTGTTCTTCGCAAATCAACAATTAAACTATTTCTTAATCATTCTAATATGTAATTCAGGTTTTGAACATAAACTCGTTTTTAAGAATTTCAAATAGATTAGAAATCGATCTCTGTTTAGTGTTGGTACTTGAGACGCGAATGACATGTAGTAACTGGAAGGGTGAAACTACCGGTAGTTGGGGTCTTTGTCAAAAGGATAAGTGTTCGCATAAATCCCATAGTCGGACTTGGATACTTACCTGGGATGCCCCGATGAGAGTGTCATAACCTATTAGGCCAAAGCATGTCTAATAACGTTTAAGGTATTGTTACTCTTAAAAGTTAACATTTTTTTTCAAACTTCAAATTTATAACATTAAAAATCATTCCCCAAATGCATAAGAGCTTAGAATCCCATATTCTAGTATTCATGTCGTCCCCTTCTATTCATTTAGGATGAATCTTTGGGACTAATAATCCTTTCACTTTCACTTTTCGCTTCGTGGACTTAACTTCTAATCCAAGTGAGTAATCCTTGCCCCTTTTCTCATTTTATCATTTTTGGGGTTGCAATATGTATCCTATTTCAAAGTGTTATTTTTCCCA
>JBCNJP010013935.1:0-11642 GCA_039602395.1 Deinandra increscens subsp. villosa
CTTGACACGCATTTTGCGCGTCAAGAAGCTTCTTGACCCCCGCATCCTTGACGCGCATTTGCGTGTCAAGAAGGCCCTTTCTTGACGCGCAATGCACGTCAAGAAAGCCAGTTTTTGTAGTAGTGAAGCGCATTTATAAAAATTGGAAGAGCTCGAAGGTATGTCTATTTCATCACTGTTACATGAATTATTTAGGGGTCATCACTGATTCAGACACTTCTATATAACATTTATATTTACAGAAATTGATATCTTTATCTGATCTAGGCAGTAGAGGTGTGCAGATCTAAAGTGTGTACTGGTTTAAAAAATTAGTCGCCATATTGTTATAACATGTGCATTTTTAGGTTTTGTAGTGACTGGGTGTTCTGATTTGTTCAGATCCTTCTTTCATTTAAAATCTGTGTTTGGTTATAAAAAATCAATGTGTTTATAAGTTGAACCGCATTTTAAGATTAGAGTTGGTTTAATGAAAATGACTTGCATTGCTTGTTTGATGGACTCTTTATACAGTGGATGAAAAACCCTTATTGCTTTTACTAGAAAATACTGGTTACCTATTATATGGAAAATGATAAGGAAACAAAACGATATAGAAGTGCACATGTAAAACATTCTTATTGCTTTTTAACCATATGCCTTAAGTTTTGCTCCAATATTGCTAAACTTATTTACCACACAGGTTAGCAAAGGAAAAGAGAGAGTGCATTGTATCGATGGTGTGTGGAGGTGTCATTGATGATAAAAATAATTTCTCATGAATCTGGTTTTCTGTTCTTGGTTGTAGGATTATTTCGTGATAATCCAATTTGATCCAAACATTTATAGGATTTTTTTTTGTAGATTCAGTGGTTTTGTAAGTGATGAATGCAATAGAATGGTAATTTAGAATTTTGTATTAATATTTTATTTGAAACAAGTGAAACAAAAACGTTCGATTAACAGTTTCGAGTTCAAACCTCAATTTCTTCCTCGGTGTTATAAATTTGAACCTCAATTTCATCGAGTGTTTGTTGTTATTTGTTTGAGTTCTAAAAAGCGAATACCTCGATGTAAATTGTCGTGCCGCCATAACAAGCGAACAGAAGACGAATAACACGCTATACATTGTCGCCGCCGCAACGCGCGGGCACACGACTAGTATATATATATATATATATATATATATATATATATATATATATATATATATATATATAAATTTTCTGTGCACTCCTAGATTTTCTGCAACTTAATTCATGCTAAATTTAATCCATTTGATTTCACTAGTGTACACATAAAATAACCATCGGTATCCATGTGTCTGTTAGACTTGTCATGTCATGATGTACCTGTGGATAACAATGACAGCGTGCACTTTCTGCAATTGCTACAGACCTTACATCATGTAATGAGTAATCTAATATACCAATTTCAACTTAGGTTAGCACTTATCACGGAAGACCATCAGCATTCATGTGTAGGTAAGAGTTCATCGAGTCTCAGTGCACCTGTGGGTAGGAATGGCAGTTTGCAAGGTTGTAACTACTACCGACCTTACACTAAACCTCGATTACCTTCCAACATACAAATTTTCATCCTAGATCACAAATTGGTTCATACAATAACTTAGAGGTCCGACTAGGTTCACGCTTAGGGGCTCTAAGAACTCCTAATTTGCTGGAACCTTTGGCTCTGATACCAACCTGTCACACCCCCCTCCGCCGCCCCCTGCCACGTGCGGGGGAGGGTTTGTGACCGGCTGTCCGTATCAGTTCCCAAGGCACCAAATAAATAATAAACACACAAGCATACATAACGGACATCCAGTCCTCGCAGTGAAAACATAGTCGAAACAGATATTCAGGAACATACATCAGTTGTTTATTATACATAGCCCTATTCGTAGTGACAACAACCATCGGGGTAATCCAAGATCAGATTAGGTCCTCACCTACACTTGTTTACATGCAACATAAGTCAATCATAGAGTCAACAACATACGTTGTTGGTGAGTCGTAACTACCATCATCATATTAATAGTTTTCCAACACATACAAATTATGAATTTATCATGCAGCACCCAAGGTCAACACTCAGATACTCTACGAGCACGTGGCGCGTAGCTGTACGCCCTCTACGAGTAGTTTTTAAGTTCAACATATAAGTACATATTCCCCCTAATAAATCAATATTAGAGGATCCGGGTGAATATGGATCGTTCAACTATAATGGCCACTATAGTCCCTTATATGTCTAGCGGTCTCAACCTTAATGACCAGAAAGTCTCTAATGACCCACACAGGGCATTCCGACTCACAGTGTTCGACAAGATAATCATAACAGATATAACAGATACATCAGAACAGAAATGTGATCTCAAACAGTTAAATATCATGAGGGAAGTCAGAGGACTCACAGCGATGAAGTCAGAAACAGAGTTCAATGTAGTCTGCAATCCAAGATTCACTAGAATATCCTATCTCCGGTTTCTAGCAACCTATCAGAGTTATTTTATATATCTTTGTCATATATAATGATATCAGGTTCAAAGTATTAAGGAATATAGTCACTAGATCACTCAAGCTAAGTTTTTGGTTAACTTAGAATCAGGACAATTATTCTGTCATTTTCCCCAGAGGCGTACCGCTTAGAATAGAATATATCTGGGCGGTACGCGTCAAATGACAATCTGAGTTCCGGATTTACTGATTTAGGTGTACCGCTCAGAATAAGACACATATGGGCGGTACGCGCCATTCTCTACTCTGAGTTCCTGGTTTTCTGATTTAGGCGTAGCGCTCTGATTAATCAAAAGTTGGGCGGTACGCTAAAATCTATTGATCCAGTTACTGTTTTTAATTTTTAGGCGTACTGCGCAGCTTGTACAGAACTTGGGCGGTACGCCCAAATCTGGCCCGACTATTTTGTCTTTTAGTGCCATTTTCACATTTCGTCGTTTTGGGTCTAGAATCGTTTGCTGGGTCATTTGCATGTCCTTTAGGGATTTAGCAGTGGTTCATTTGTAACTTACTGCCTTTGTAAAGCATAACCCCAATTCCCGAGCTTTCCATTTATGGTAAGTTTTATGGTTTTAACCCGCGGTTCATACTAGCATCATTATAGGCAAAATTCTTAGGATCAAAAGACCTATTTCCTCATTAGAACCACTGATAAAATCTGGGTTTTTATTATCCCTACTTGTAATTTTTCTAATTATAGAAAAATCAACATGCATGCATTAGTTGATTGTACCTTGTGAAGATTACCTTGTACCATCAAACTTTCTGAATTCCTTTCTTCCCTTGAACCTCAAATCAAGCTTCCTATGATAGATTTGGAGCTGCATGAATTATCCATGATTATATTATGAGAGTATGATCTCATGGAACTCCAAAATGACATTCTTATGCAAAAATAAAGATGCTCTTACCTTGATTACTCTTGAATTCAATTCCCACACACCTTGATCCTCCTAGATTGCACATGCATAGCTGTATCCACAAGCATTAAGGCCGTGAATGTGATTTTCTCTATGTAATTGAGCAATTTTGGAGAAAATGATTGAATAAAGGACATACCCTTGAAGATTTGCTCTCCCCCTAGGCTCCCATAGCTTGGTAGTGATGGAACAGAGGTCTGGAAGTCGTAACACATAGCCCTTGGCCGGATATGAGCAAAGAATTCACAAGTGTGCATAGCTATAAAGGCCAAATTCCTGTTTTTAACGACCTGGAAATGAACCGTACCGCCCCAAAATATTAAGTTTGGGGCGTACCGCCCGAATTTTGAGATGCGGATGGGCGGGGATCCGATGGGTGCCGCAAGCCGACCCGTTTAACACCCAGGTAGCGTAATTCCTGGGATTTCCTTTTCCTAGGCGTACCGCCTCAAATTGTCATCTTAAAACTTTTGAATATTTTTCTTTTAAAATATCCAGCTCGGATCATGGTTTAGGCACAAAGGTTATATTAAATTTTGATCATCTTGAAATCTGAATCTTTATGATATTCGCACTGCGCGTGCCAACCTCTCATACACCTTTTGTTTGCATAACGTATTGAGGTTTTATTTCTCATCCCCTTTATATTCAAGCGTATGGGAGAAACTTGACGTCATCTGTTTCTGATAAAAGTATCCAATGTGGTTTGACTAATATTCAATTTATCTCTTTTTTAACTATCTTCAATTGCCTTCTTGATTAATGCCAAGTTGACATTCATTTTCTTGTTTTTCACACAAAGATAGAAATTGTTCTTCTCGTAATATTTATCTTCTGATAATCCAGAACTCCTTCAGGACTCTTCTTTGAAGACTGTTGATGCTTCCCATTAGAAGCTTTCTACAGAAATGAGGATTTCTGTAGATTTTAGTCTGTATAGAACTACTTTGGAATTTCCAGAGTAGTTCTGTATGAATAAAGAAATCATGCAGAAAATCCATAATTCATACAGACTTTCGTATCCTTTCTCTTCTAAGGATGTGTCTTATCTTTTCTTCAAATACTTGACTGTTTTGTTTTACAATTACATTGTGTTCTAACAATCTCCCCCTAAGTATTTGAAAAAAATAAATAAAAAGAGAAAGTAATATTAAAATGTAATTTTTTGAGAGATCATCAGGATGCATGGAACTATGAATACAGTTTTTAGGAAAGAAATCCAGTTACAGAGTCTTCTTTTACACATAGTTTCTTGGGAAGAGGACTCCAACAGGCTTTGTGCAGTTTCTTTTGTAGCATTCTGTGTTGCTTTAGATATTCTATTGTTTTCATCATGAGTTCCTTTCTTCTTATGGTCTTAAGTTCAGTCTCTTTGTTTTCATTTAGTAGGAATGAGATGAAACTTAGAGATGTAACGGAGTAAGCATGACACTGGCTGATTCTGGAGAACCTCTTCTATGTGTTATGATTTCTGAAGCAGATTCCTATTTCGCCAGTGCTTGGAATTACTTTGGATCCTGTCCACTTTAATTCAGAGGGAAGCTCTTCATTTGCAGTCTGGATGGCAAGTTTCTTTAGATTTGTGTATATGGCCAGTTCATAGTCAACCAGAGTAAACATGTTGTATATCTTCTTTCCTACCTCTCTGAGTCGATGTATTGCTGTAGAGGCTAAATTATGAGGCTTGTAATATTAAATAGTTTGGGCTAGGCTTAGAGGGTTTATTTAGTTTAGTAGACTAGTTTGCTTGGGTTTACTATTGGGCTTGGGGTTTAAGTTTGGGTTTACCATTAGGGTTTAAGGGCCCAATTGTAAACTCATGGGGTGGCTATATAAACCCTATGAGTTCACCATTGTAGGGGTGGCTGGTTTACGATTTTAGGCAGCCACAAGGTGTTTACGATCGTAATCGTAAACTAGAGAGAGAAGATTGTTTACGATTTCTTATTTGTACCCGACAAGTTCATCTTGTGTGCAAGATCAGGTTTTTATCGTTTATTAATCGTTTTCTTGGTATTCTTCTCATCTCTTATCTTGAATCAATCAATCAATCACTTGGATTCCGCACTCGTGATTGATAGAATATCGTGAACGGTTCTTAATATCGGACCAACAATTGGTATCAGAGCTAAGAATCATCTGATTCGAGGTTCCACGATATTGGATTCGAGTGTTTGGCTGGAAAAGGAGTTAGCTTATTGCTGTTCTGGGAGTTTACGATCGTTCCTGGGCAGGTATTGAAGATTACGATTGGTGTTCTTCATCGAAAGTGTGTCTACGACTTCAAGACTGCATTTTTAAGGGTTTACGATCACGATTACGACTTTGTACAGTGTTTACGACTTCAAGCTGCGATTTTTTAGGTGTTTACGATCGAGTTTACGATCCGGAGGTGTTTACGACCCTGTTTACGATCCGGAGGTGTTTACGACCGAGTTTACAATCCAGAGGAGTTCACGATTGGGTTTACGACTCGGGGTGTTTACGATCACTGTTTACGATCGGAAACTAATTTGCGGCAAAAAGTCACAATTTCACACCTTCACGGAAACGGACATAACTTTTGACTCGTTTGGAGTTAGAAGCTCAAATTTTAACACGACGTTCGTGACAACAAGCCCCGGAATTACCCCGGACTAATGTCCAGGGGAGCTCGTTTGGACCCCCAAATTCCACTCTGAAGGCCTCCGTTTTCACGTTTTAAGTTTTTGACACTATTCTTTGAATAGTACTTTTGCCGATTTTGCCGTTTTTGCCAATTTTGTTTTTAATTTTTTTCAGAAGCTGCATATCTAAAGAAAGAAAATGAGTTCACTGGTTGAAGAAAACAAGGATGCTTTCGCAGCTGAAGTTGACGAAACTAAGATATGCCCCAATCCTACTTGTGCTCTATTAATTCCTGGCTTAAGACAACTCTGGAAAAATGCTGAAATCGAACTTTTTGATATGCAATGTTCTAGGAGTTCATTTAAAGGTAGGTGGGAAAAGAGTGAAGAGAAGGTAAAAGCCCAAAAACTAGACATTTAGAAATATGAAAAGCTAGCAACGGAGAAGTCTATTTTACATGATCGGGCTAGGATTGAAATATCTGAGCTGACACAGAAATTAACTGAACTGCAGAAAAAGTGTGATGAGCTGAAGGTGAAGTATGATTGCAATCAGGAAAGAAATCAGCGAATGCTAGATGCTGGAAAGGAATTGTCACATGCTGTTGTAACTGGTCAAGTTAGGAAAGATAAAACTGGGTTTGGGTCAGAAAAGTCTGATAAGTCTCTATTTGCAAACAGCATTATTCCTCCACCAGTTCCCAGAGACATTATAGGAATACTTCTTAGTGAGGATCAGATTAAAAGAACCAAGTCTAATTATAAAGAAGCTGCTCCTCCTATTGATAGTGTCTTGGTTGGAACTACACCATTGACTCAAGAAGATATTGAAAATGAAGCAAACATGACTTATGGTGAAGGGAGAGTAGAGGATATATCAGACAATGATGCTGAGTGCCAGAAATATGACAGGTGTCATAACTCTAAGTCTGATGATACTGGGATAGAGTTGAAACCATACCCTAAAATTGAAACCCCATACTTCAAAGTGATTGAAGAAGTCAAAAGGGAAAAGGTGATCTTGACGACACGGCTTGAGGGGAAGATCTTTATGACATCTGGGTCAATGTTTGACCAAGAACCAGATGTTGGATATGACTTACCATCCTTCTCCTCCAACTTCAAGGGAATAACTAATGGAGTAATAAGTAAAGCTAAAGTTGAGAGGCCAAAGATCACCATCAAGCATCCGAGTATGAAACCAACAGCTGGAGTGAAGAATGAAAAACTCAAGGGAGTAGCTGTGTCTCCCATTTCTTCAGTTGGATCATGCAATTGCCGTTGTAATTGCAAGAATGGTGCTTCAACGTCAAAGAATCAAGGAAGCACGAAGACAGTAAAGACAGGTTCAACACAGGCTTCGAGGAACCAGCAGAAAGTCAAATATGAAGTTGCAGACAAAGCAAAGAAGCAGACACAAGGCAAACCGGCTCCATATCAGCCACCAAAGACAAATGGGTACACGTCTGACTTCTATCTAAAGAAGCAGACTTGCTTTAATTGTGGCATCGCTGGTTATATTGCTAGAAACTGTCTTTATCGCCCTATGAACCCTATTATCCGAAAACTCAAAAGGTTTCATCTCAAGAGTCTGTGAAGTCTAAGCCGATGATGGTGCAGAAACCTAAGGCAATGAAGATTGTTACTCCTAAGGTTAAACCCTCTGATCAACATTGGGGCGCTGCCAAAGCTAAAAGAAAATCTTTAAATCAAAACAACAGCTTTCCAAGTTACCAAAATTTCCAAAAACAGGTGAAGAAACCGTTTTTAAAACAATCAAAGTCTGAAAAACCCAAAGTTACCCCTCCCAAGGTAACTTAATCTGTTTTGAAAAATGACTCTAAAATGAAGAAGGTTGAAATACCTAAAGTCACAACTCCAAAGGTGACTAAAATAAAAATTGTTTTGAAAAATGAATCTAAAACGAAGAAAGTTGAAATACCTAAAGTCACAACTCCAAAAGTGACTAAAACAAATGCTAAATCACCTGGAACTTGGAAACCAAAAATCAAGGCAGCTCCATCCCAGCTTCCTGATTTCTCAAAGGGGATGTTCTTACAAGAAGTATCTTTTATTGATTCTCAGGTGTACCTAGAAAAACAATGGCCTGGGTACCATTGGCTAACTAATCTCTCACTATGTGCAGGAACAGTCAAGGAGGATTATCACTAACATTTTTTATTAATTTGTTTGTTGATAAGTGATTGTTCCAGGCACAGTTTAGGAGACGTATATTCATGTCATGACAAGCAATTCTTTATGGAGGATATGTTTCTTTGAGAGGTAAAATGTCAAATTCAGCATGAAAGGTACCGTTCTTAACTTGGTTTTTGTTTGATGAAGCGGTAAAGGGTGTTTGTGTCAAACCAAATTCCTTAAAACTTTCAGTTGGTGCTTGGTTGTTCAATTTAAAAAAAAAATTTGGTATACATGCTATAAAACCGATTTTTCAAAAAATGTTCAAATCAATACTTTGAAGGTTAGCTTGGCCTGTTGTGTGTGTCTTTATTTGTTCTGTTTGTGTGTGTGTGTGTGTGTTATTATTAAAAACATATAAAATATAAATATATATATATATATATATATATATATATAAATGAATGATGTTCACAAAAGTTGTGACATTAAAAATCAAAAAGCAAGGGGAAGAAATGTAAAGATGAAGAAAAAGTTGACCCCTCAAAAATAGTGTGCTTTTCAATTTTTAATTGTTTGTGTTTTGTTTCTAAGAAAGCTATGAGAAGTGAAATATGGCCGGATTGGAGATGACTGACACGTGTAAAGCGGAAGTGAAAAGCAAGCTCCACGGTGATATGCTCGGTAGGCTCGACCTAATCATATGACCGCCAATGTAAGTGCAATGAACTTAAAATATATATGTTTAGTTTCTCATCTCAGTTTGCATGGTTTAAAAAAAATGAGTCCCAACAAAAACGGGTTGAGAGTGGTAATTATACCTAGTATTCACTCTCTCACACGCCATGTTTCTGCTGTCATGACTACACCACATAATGAAAAGAAAAGAAAATAAAAATAAATGAAAAAGAAATGAAAAAGAAAAGAAAAAGAAAAGAAAATGAAAAGTAATCATTCAGTTTGGTCTTCTTTGCGTGCTTATTCGGCCGACCTGATCACCGACTGATGATTAATGAAATAAGTGGTAGTCATAACGGTGTTGCATGGTTCCTCAAGTTGGGGGTTTGTGAATCCTCAATAAACTCTGAGGTTGGGTAGGTTTTGCTATGTACAATTGGGTCTGGGGACGATTAAACATGCTGGTAATTAGTAATCAATTTAGCATGATGCATTTGGTTGGGTTCAAACGAGTTTGAGTTTAAAGCGGACAAACATACCGGCAATCACCTGGACTAGTCGAGTAACTGAAGCTGAAAAGGGTTCCTCAGTCAGATTCATACGGTTTGATCCCTTGTAAACCTTCTCATGTTTGATATTGGTAAGTATTTGTTTATTTTTATAGTTCGTGTGTGAGTCTTTAAGTTCTTTTTGGTTGTGTTTACGTCTTGGCCAGGTTAATTTGAGATGTCAAAATGTGTTTTCATGGGTTTTGATGCATGACAGTATGCCCCCTGCAGGTCTTGACAAATTTTTAGGGGAAGGAGATGGGATAATAAGTATTATCCGAAGGAAACTCGAGGATGATACTTATTATCTAATGAAAAGACTTCCATAATACATAGTATCTGAAGGGAACTCGAAGATAATATGTATTATCTCAGGGGAAGTCCTTAGCTGAGGGGAAGTAATCAGCTAAGGGGAAGTCTTTAGAGGTCTTGGAAGGAGGGAGGATAATAAGTATTATCTGAAGGGAACTCGAGGATGATACTTATTATCTAATGAAAAAACTTCCATAATACATTATATCTGAAGGGAACTCGAAGATAATATGTATTATATCATGGGAAGTCCTTAGCTGAGGGGAAATTATCAACTAAGGGGAAGTCTTTAGAGGTCTTTGGGTTCAGGGGAAGTTTTATAAGAAAACCCGTAATCTATATTAGGGTTTTTGGATAAAATAATATTAATTTGAATCAACTGAACAGATGATAATTACCTTCTAACCCAAAGACCAGTCATCAAATGTCTGGTGGAGTATATTTTTTCAAATGTGTGTCAGACAGGTTGATGATAGAAAGATGCTGTAGATGTTGCTACTGCTCAAGTTAAAGACCCAGTCGGACAAGACTTCCATCTGGAAAAGCAACTGTTCAAGGGAAGTTGTTGGTGTCTTTACAAGTTTTCAAAAGCTTCAAAAGAGCTTCAAAGAAGATGTTTACATGTTTAAGGGAAGCTGAAGATTTCAAGTCGATCTTGATGAAGAAAATGATGCAGAGAGCAGTCAGAGATCATGAAGTTTGAAGATCAACAATCAATTTCTTCACAGTTAGAGGTTTTCAAAATTTTACCCTCTAATTTTTGAAGATTCAAGACAGTTACCGAAGATTTAGCAAGAACCTGTTCTTTCAAGAGAAGCAAGTCAATGAGAGTCCTCCATTTCATTGATTGTTCATTTAAAGATGATTGAGCTGATGCTGATCAAGAGAAAGTCCCAAGTTCCCGTCAAGAAACCCATTGAAGATTTTTTTGGAAAGAATCTCCATCAACATCTATGCCAGCCAGTCAAGAAGAAGAATTTCAAAGATTGAAGACATTTAATATCACAAGCCTAGGGGAAGATTGTAGAGGCTAGATTATGAGGCTTGTAATATTAAATAGTTTGGGCTAGGCTTAGAGGGTTTATTTAGTTTGGTAGACTAGTTTGCTTGGGTTTACTATTGGGCTTAGGGTTTAAGATTGGGTTTACCATTAGGGTTTAAGGGCCCAATTGTAAACTCATGGGGTGGCTATATAAACCCCATGAGTTCACCATTGTAGGGGTGGCTGGTTAACGATTTTAGGCAGCCACAAGGTGTTTACGATCGTAATCGCAAACTAGAGAGAGAAGATTGTTTACGATTTCTTATTTTACACGAGAAGTTCATCTTGTGTGCAAGACCAGGTTTTTATCGTTTATTAATCGTTTTCTTGGTATTCTTCTCATCTCTTATCATAAATCAATCAATCACTTGGATTCCGCACTCGTGATTGATAGAATATCGTGAATGGTTGTTAATATCGGACCAACAATTGCTCTTCTGTTCTTGAGACTTGTTGAGCCATTTGCTATACAACTTTTGATCAGGGAAAAAATGTGAATTTCACTGAGTTGATCAAGATCTGCATCGGTGAATGTGTAAGGTTGATGATTGTTTGCAGTGGTAGTGATCCTGTAGGAGTTGAAGTAGTGAGTGAAAGGATTTCCCTTTTGTTATCTTTCTTTGACTTCATCAATCTCCAGGATGGTGGCATCTAAGTGCATCTAGTTTCTGTTAATACATCGTGTGGTAACATGCTGGATCAGACTGAAAATGCGTGAGCATCGGATCGTCTACTCGATCTAGCTAATCGGACATCGAAACGTAATTAACCGATTGTTTTATTGATCAAACGAGAACAATTACAATCAGTAAACACTCAGAATCAGACACAGAGAAACACACTCAGAAACACACACTTAACAGATCTCGCACGCTCAGAACTACTAAACACAAAGACCA
>JBCNJP010013936.1:0-11642 GCA_039602395.1 Deinandra increscens subsp. villosa
ACGCCCCGTGCCTAATCCAGCAAAGAACCGTTCGTACAAGAAGATTTGGAAATCGGCCTTCTGACACAACACGGCCCGTGCCAGGCTTGGCACGGTCCGTGCTTCTGCACACAAAGATTTGCGAATCAAGCGTCTGACATGGCACGCCCCCGTATCCAAAGAGCACGCCCCCGTGTTACCTAACACCAAAGATTCGAGATCAACCTTCTGACATAACACGACCCATGCCCGAGAACGCACGACACGTGCCGCCTAAACCAACACGCCCTGTGCCGTGTCAGATCTATTGGCTTGACAAACCCACTTGGCCTGCCTCGCGTGTGGCGCCTTGTGATTGGAAACCTTGAGGTCAAGGTTGGCTGATGCACTGCCCCCCCCCCCCCTATGTTCTCTATATCATTATGGTTATCATACTCAATCACACTTAACACATTGGATGATTTAATCTATGTAGTACACTAAACCTATGTTTACTCACCAACTATTCATAGTTGACCTTTGTTATACATGTTCAGGTTGTGCTATTGATGATGTTTAGCTCTATTGACGACACCATAGGATCGCATGCGGACTTAGCATGACCTAATTAAATAAGTTAAATTTTCATGTATAATTAAATTGTATCTTGTATTGTATTGATTATTAATGTCATATGAAATGGGTTGATTAAGAATATCGTAACATTAAAATAGTGTTGTGTGCATCTGGACAATCATCGTGGCCCGACATCTTCCATTTTAGGTTAGGGTGTGACAGATTGGTATCAGAGCCACGGCCATAGGAATCTAGGTTATTAGAATCGGAATGACCTAGACTTATGCCTTAGGTGTCTTGCATAAGTGCCTCATGCATAGCATGCCTATATAATTTATATGTCCTATAATTGCTTCTTAATCATGCATGTTTAATTGTTGCCCTTATCGATTAGCACGCACTTATACACAAATCAATTGAGGCTTCCTAGCCTCTTTCCTTAGAAATGGTTCCTTACTTACCATTTAGGATGTTGATTTCCGATTTTATGATCTCGTCAGACACAGGGCCTTAGGTGATTGACATGTAGTAACTGGAAGGGTGGAAGCACCAGTAGTTGGGGGGTCTCTGACTAGAAAAGCATTGCGTACAAGTTCGAATTGACGAACCCGGACGCTCACCTGGGACGCCCCGATGAGAGTGCCGAAACCTATTAGGCCAAAACATGTAAAACACTAGGATCTTACTCTAATCAGTCACAGTTGTAGTTACCCACTCGGGAAATGAGGGCCATTCCGTATGTTTTTCGAAAATCATTCAATTTTATGTTTTACGCGTTGTATGTAAAATTTTCAATAACCTATGATAATCTGAGTTACATCATCTCATTGTCACACACTTAACCTTTATTCCTTAAATGGATTTTAACCTAATTTCTTGTTTTATATGTCGGTGATTTTACGATTTTCTCCTCTGATTCTTAGTATTCTATGATTTATCAAAATCGGTTGTCTCATGATTTTAAACTGGTCGCTCACCCTAATGTACCCATTGTCCCATGATTGTTTCTCACTCTTTCTCAGCATGGATCGTCGCATTCGTCGCCGTAACTTTCAAGTGGCTCAAGAGGTTGTATGTCAAGTGACGGCTGTCCTCCCTAATTTAATCCAGCAAGCTCTCAATGCGAATGTCACTGCTGCAGAACCCGCATGTTCTTCCAAACGTTGTAAGGCGTGCGATCCTTCTAAGTGAAAAGACTCTGGGAACCCTACCGATCTAACACAAGGAAACTCGGGTGTTGGGTCTTCCTCTACCAGAGCCAACAAGAAGAAGTGAAAGGCTAAGCCTACTGCTAGGGCCACAACCCCTGATGCTCCAATTGATGCTGCTATCCCCATATCTCCTTTCACTCAAGGTGTTCCCGTTGCACCACAAGCTAAGATGCCCTAGTTAGGACTTCATCCTTTATGCAATCGGTGCAACCATCATCACCCTACCCACCTTCCATGTTGGCAGTGCACAAATTATGGCCTTTTTGGTCATCATGTGGGTATCTGTCGCTGACCAAGCCACCTCGGGAGCACCAGTCACTAGCCAGCTCAAGCTCAGTCTCAAATGTTTCAACCTGTGGTGCCCATGCCTGCTCAAGACTTTATTGTTCGCCAGACTGCCTTTGTCTCAACCTATGATTGCTATTACTTTGGTGCTCCTGATCGCATTCCTCTGGTGCATTCATTGTTAGCTACCGATAAAGCTGTCATCAACAGCAATGCTGTCCATGGACCCCATGCTGGACCTTATCACTCGGATGTTGTTTGATGAGTCTTATGTTGATGCTTTGTAATCGTTTGAAATCATTGATTTCTATGTAGTGACTTCCTTTATTTTGATGTCGTTTGAAACCTTATTGTTCTTTGTCTTTTATGCACTTATGTACCCAGATATGTGTTGTCTCGTTTAGACTTTGAATCATTTGTTCCTTATATTGTCTTTATTATATTGTGTACGTTGGGTGAATTCTCGTTGATCGGTACACAAGTTTACAGGATGTTTGGTTACGGGATTACATGCATACATGCAAACAAGTGGGGACATTAGCGGGTTACGAGCCTGCTCCCACTTGATTCACCTGTGTTGTTAATAGATTTCAAGTTAACCATTTCGAATGCTTTCATTTTATACGTCTCATTTATCCCCTAGGTATGTGTGTTGGGGAGTCTACCCGTTTGGAAATTTATGAGTTTAGAAGTCCACATATTTACGGGATTACATGTGTATGAGTTTATGACTTTACAACCTTTCGAGAAGATAACCTTATACACTTACCGGTATCAAATCTATTCATTCGAAGTTTGGTCTTCATGACCATTGAATTATGTCTGCCTTGCTACCTAACTCGTTGATATTCGTTCTTCAGCCCTGTTCACCATTAGCACCTCCAGACCCTTTTTCTTCCAGTCATCTCTTTGTACCCTCGAAGTTTTATTTCGGTTATCATTAAGAATCTGTATGCTTTATGGAAATCATTCGCATCTCGCCGGATGTTCGGGTCCTGGCAATCCTTGACGATAAACCAGTCTGTGGGCTCAAGGCCACAATCACTTTCATATGGAGCCCATGCATCTAGGACCCAATTGCCCATCACCGGTTCTTCCTCCCATTCACCAAATCGACTTTCATATTGCCTATATGCGTGTGTGACTCCAGTTGCCCGTCACCTTATCGTCTCTAACTCTTGGGAAACCATCGGCCTCTGCGCGACCATTTCTTCTTTATGGGTTTGTCTAGTCCATTGTGTTAACTCTCCTTAATTTGGTCCCTTCATGCATCTCGGCTTTCATTTATATCTGATTCGCGGTAGTGTCTGGTTTTCGAATCTCATGTTTCAGCCGGCACTTCGTGGCCTGTAAAGACGTGGAGCGACGAATCGTTTTCTAATCTAGTGATATTGAGATGAAACGAGATCAAATGTAAAAACAAATATAATTTGTATTGATTGAAAGCTTGAGAGGATTACACACAGAAACACACACACACAGAATGTAAGATATGACTCAGAGTTCTCTCCATTCTAAACATGTCAACCTATTTATAGGTGACACATACTAAGCTGCGTACCACCCTCCGTACCATTGGTACGGGCGTACCATTTGATACGGCGAACCAACTGGTACGCTGCCCCTTAGACTCACACATATGCTCTTACATAGATACAATACACGAGACACGTTGTAGCATAGTAATATGCTCAAACAAAATCCTCCTTAACGTGTAGTGTATCTATTCTAACTAAATCTCTAGTCTTCAATCTTTAACATTGCTGCGTCCGATCTTCAACTTAAAATCTTGTCAGAAATAGAGCTTGCATGGCTAGATCCGAACTTGAACAATCTTTAAACTTCAAGATCCACTTGTGAAAGATACATCAAACTCCCCCTTTCACCATGCTTGAGTCTTGACACACAGAAGCTGCAACTTTAGAAAACAAAAGTGCAGTTTTTCCTTTTGATTTATCAAAAATTAATTTAATCTTGGTGCAAAACTTCTCTTTTGAGAAACCAAGATATTGATTTTGAAATTTTGTTTTTGTATCAAGTGTTGATCAATCGAAAACAAATAAGACATAAATCTTTTTGGCTTTTAGAAACTTTAGATCAAAACACACCTAAAATCCATTTGATTTTTCAAAGTTATGCTAAAACACATTGAAAATATCTTTAGATTTTTCTGAAATGAAAACATAATGCAATACTGAATTACACTCTATTTTTGGTTTGAGAAAGATCACTACCTGGGATCATATTGGTCACAACGCGTTGAACTACACTTCAATTTCAATTATTGTAGCACATAAGCCATGTCGATTGCAGATATAATTTGTCCTATGTTAAACTCTGGCAGAATCATACTCATAACATCTGGATATGTTAAGGTATTGATTAGATTTGTTTTGACCGGTGTACCCCACACTATCAGACATATTCAGATATGTTTCACATACTTTTCATGTGATTATACTTGTGAATTTCACAGGGTATTTTGTATTCATGATATCCTCAACTGTGTTCCATGCAAAAAGAAATAAGAACGTTAAACGTCTACCTTAAGGTCGATCTTTCGGTACGCAGATAAGGCATCGGATTTAACAAAATAAGAAAATAAAAACAAGTTGAAATTGTATAACCCAACAACAATCAGGTCGGTACTCCCGTACACACAGAGACAGTCTGATGAGTTATACGAAACACCAAAGAAAATAAAGCAGAACGTCAAACGAACAACAATCAGGTCGGACTTGTGAGCACGCAAAGAAAGTCCGATCGTTTGACAAAATAAAGAAAATCAAACAAGTTTAAATCTTTGCAAAATGAACACATGTTTACACAGTTACTTCTCATTTTACTTTCACATATCTTTTTCTTGATATCTTGAAATACGCATCAAGATGTTGTCCACTATGTCAAGCATCAGATTTAAGTGTATATCACATTTGAATACTTTCTGATTTGCCGAGCCTACCTTGCACATCGAACAATGATCTTATGGCTTTTTTACTTACTCTATTCGCGAGTCAGAAACGTTAGCCAATGTACCATCGTTTCCCAATGATCAATTTCTCATTTTTTATCTTTTGCATTTTTTTAATCTTTTGCATTGCCTTTTTCTCCCCCTAAAATGAAAAACTCTATTTTTGGAATTTTCATTCTAACAAATGCAAGACACTATTTTTGGCTCTTGTCAATTTCTCCCCCTAAACATATGTACAACTACCACTTGTAAAAGATACGAAAAAGAAATAAAATTGATCGACCAAACACTGAGACGGTTCAGTTTCAGTTTTGAAAAACACATTTTTATCAAAAATTTCTTTTGAAAGAATTTTGAAAATGATAAAGCATTCAAACTCTAAATTATGCAAGTTCTTCACTATCAGCAACACACACATGATAGGTCTTCTTGAAGAAACCTGCAGACACCAGATAAAACATTAGAAGTTTTGGGATCAGCCCGAGTCAACAGCCTCGGGTCGCCCGGTATCTTCAACATGGTCTTTGAGGATCTTGGAAACAACTCGGGGTTTCCAGATCATGGGTGAGTGAAAACTTTTCAATGAATCCATAAAGTTATCAACTTGCGTCTTTGCCCAAGACGACTTACTTGTTGACTTGAACATGGATGGTTATGGTTCATAAAAAATATGACCATTTAAATCCACATATTTAGCAGTTTTGTTCACATATGAGTGAGTGCTCGCATTCGTAGGACACTGAGCAACAAGATGTCCTGGTTTACGACATGCGTAACACTTTCTGTGAAAAACATTAAGCGAACTACTACCCGAATTTGATTCAAAAATTTGTTTGTTTTTAGAAAAATTCTTTGGTTGTCTACTTCCTTGTGGAAAAAACACATCATGATAACCAAAAAAAATTCGGAACCAAATGAATCAAAGAAACCATTAGATGAATCATACCTTGGATGTGAACTTCGTGAAGAATAACATGAGCCATTTGAAGAACCTCCAGAATAATAATGAGCATTCTTTGATTTGAACACAAGTTGTTTCTTCTGCTTTGGATTATTCTTTTGATCTGAAACATGTTTCTTCATCTATTGTGGGATTTTATGAACGGATTCCTCTTTAACTTCATAACCAACTCCTTTATGCTTGTAACCCTGAAGTTTTGAAGAACTTGAAGAAGACCCAGAAGCTTCTCTTCCTTTAGCTGCGTTAGTAAATTTAGCTTTAATATCTTTCAATTATTCTGAATCAAAGCTTTTTCTTCTTCATTGGCAAATGAAGAACCAGAAGCAACTTTCTCACAAATCTGTTCATTTTCCAAAATATTGAAGTTGAAGCAAACTTTGGAGCTTCTCCCATCTTCTGTTGCTTTTTCTCAGATTTGTACTTCCTCTTCTTTGCAGGAGTTGCAAATTTAGAATAATCTTGTAATTCAGCCCTTGGATCAACCGGCACAGTTGAACAATTTAATATCACAACCAGTGCAGGAACTGTATGCAAATCTCCATCTGTCACACTATCCTCACTCTTCTCTTTGTTGTAGATATAATTCAGCAATGTAGGAGACAAATTGCAGTTATTCACCTGTTTTTGCAAATCAAGAATCTTAATTTTCAACTCGGACCTTGCGCATCCAACAAATTTTTATGAGTAGCAATAAATTGATCTGAGAGATCATTGTATTCAGATTTATGTTGTCTTTTAACATCATAGATTTCCAATAATTCTGATGTAATCTTCTCTGATTTCTTCTTAAAATACTCAACATCTTTTGTTAAAATTTCGTTCTTCTCTCGGAACAGAACATTATCATCTCCAAGCTTTGAAAGTTCTTCTTGAAGATTTAAAACTCTATCAGCTGCTTCAATCGCAATAGAATTTGCTTTCTCATACTTTTCCTGAACAAGATGACTTATTGCAAATAAAATTTCAAAATCTTGAACAACATCAAGATGTTCAGCCTTTTCTTTTTCATACTCTTCAGCCAACACATTCTTTTCCTTTACCAACTCAGCATTAACCTTTTCTATATCAGCATATTGTTTTTGTGAACACTCTAAATCAGCTTTCACAACTTTAAGTTCTTCAGTTATTAAAATGTTACTTATCAATAAAGCTTCAAGTTTTCTGTTTGCACCATCATAATCTGAACATGAAAAACACTTTGCCTTTTGCTCATTTGTACTTATTCCAGTAATATCTCATTCAATAGTTTCACAAGAACTTGTGTCAGAATCAGAACCAGTTACTTCTTCATCATTAGGTACAATTTGGACAACAAACACAAATTCATCTGGAATATCTGCAGCCCAATCATAAACTTCATCGGATGTCTGTGCATTTTTCTCAGAAACAATAGCAGTTAAAGTAATTGGAGGAGAATCAGAAGTTCGACCCTAATCATATTGTTTATCAGCTTGAGAAACCAAAGTTGTGGAGTAGTGGTATTAGCTTCTTTTTTATTGTTACATTCCCGAGCAAAATGTCCAAACTTTGAACACTTGAAACACTTAGCCTTTGACTTATCCAAACCCAGCTTGCCATTTGGATTAATTTACTTTTTACCAGTTTTGCAGAAAAATCGTCTTCCTCGTTCAGTCAACATAGCCATCTGCCATCCCATATCTAATTCATTTAGATGATCCTTATCTAGCTGTTTCAAATTAACTTTAAACAACTCAACATCACCAATGTTCCCAATTATGAAACCATAAGATGATGCTATTAAAGCAGATATTAATGCAGCATGTTCATCAACTGATTTAGCAGAAAACGCAGTCAGAGGTGAGTGATTTGGAATTGTAAAGTTACACCCTGGAGAATAACCATAATTCTCAGACTTTCCAGCAAGGAAAGCAGTAGTAGGACCTTCACTGAAAATGTTTGAATTTTAGCATTCATGGTCGAATCATTTTCACCATGATATGCAGCTAGATTCCGTACTTGTGCAGGCATGGATCTATTCACATTCAATTCCATATCTCTTTCTTGTATCTGCTCAATCAAACATAATTTTCCCATTTTTCAGGTATTGCCTCTAGTAACTTCTCTTTCAAATCAGCTTCTTTCTTTTTTATGCCAACTAAAGTCATTTCACTTAGCAAATGTAAAAATATAGTAATGAGCTTTGAAATATCTTCATTTGGATAATGCTTAAAATTTCCGAACTCTTTCTTCAAAACCTTTTGCTTACTTTTCCTAAACTGATCATTACCCTCACATCGTTTCTATATTGCATCCCACAATTCTTTCGATGTAGTAGAAGCAGAAAACTGATGTAACAGATCTTTGGGTAATGCCATGGTTAATGTGTCGTAAGCTTTTTGTTCAGCTTGATATGCTTTCTTTTGTTTAGCAGTCAAACTTCGTTGCAAAATTTGTCTTCCAGTAGTACCGGTTGGATACTGATATTGATCACTATAAGCCAACCAGAGATCGACACCATTAGTACCAACATAGGCTTGGAATCGTTTTACCCAACTATAATAATCTTCCAATTTGAGCAACTTAGGAACTTTCGAGCTCGTTCCTATTTCATTGTCATAGTTATTGATAGCTTGCATCGTGTTGGAATTGCAGAAAACGCTTCATGATCGCTCATTTTGAAATTACGATACTGAACACAAAACCTTCAAACTCAAAAACGGGCGTATTAAAAGTAGAATTTGGGTACCAAAACGGATGGTACTGGCCTTTAGTCGAGTAAAAGTGTAGAGCTCGTCGAGACGGTCGTTTTGGCTGGTATTGGGTTCCGTAACTCCAAACGGAACCCAAGTTACGTCAGTTTTAGTGAGCGTCACTATTATGCCAGCGGACCAATCAACGGACCAAGAGAACCAGCGTACCAAAGAACTTCAACGGACCACTCAACGTACCAACCAATCAGCGTACCAGCTGCGGACCACTATGGTACGACGTAAATGCCTGCGTACCACTGAATAACCGCTCCGTACCAACTTTGAAGATTGTCGTGCGTACCAAGTTTCATCATACCAACAACACTATGAAGATTGCCCTGCGTACCATTGGATCATCCGGCATACCATTGCATTCATCAGGCGTACCAACGGCGTACCAAGCACAAATTGACTGATTTTTTGAATTTTTGACAATTTGGAACAGTAAGGTGCGAAAACACTCTAAGAAGGTTTTGAAATCACTTTTGACATATGAAACTCTCGTTTGAGAAAATTTGACGAAAAATGACTAAAACCCCACTTTTTCTCTCTAGAAATCTCAAAATCATAGAATTCGATTAGCAAATGGAACCAGATATCTCTGATACCACTTGTAAAGACGTGGAGCAACATATCGTTTTCTAATCTATTGATATCTAGATGAAACGAGATCAAAAGTAAATACAAATATGATTTGTATTGATTGAAAGCTTGTGAGGATTACACACACACACAAAATGTAAGATATGACTCAGAGTTCTCTCCATTCTAAACATGTCAACCTATTTATAGGTGACACATACTAAGCTGCGTACCACCCTCCGTACCATTGGTACGGGCGTACCATTTGATACGGCGGACCAACTGCTACGCTACCCCTTAGACTCACACATATGCTCTTACATAGATACAATACACGAGATACACTGTAGCATATGAATATGCTCTAACATGGCCCTTTTCCAAATTCGTGATCGCCCTCATAGGCGATATATAAATTTGCTCATTTCTCATCCTTGATCTCTATTATGGGAAAACTCGTTTGTATTCAGACCAGAAACTTTAGGGGTGTTTTGGCTAGTTAGGTTCATGATTCGGGTCTTGATTTACTCAATAGTCGGTTTATGGAATCGATATGTGTCGTTTCATCCCCTGATTTTCCTGGCATTGCTTTACCATTGACTCATGAGTCTAATTTTTGACTCAATATCCATCATTTCATGGATTCGATCCTTTGTTTCGACTCCTGATTGTTGCATGTCATTCATGATTGTTTCGGTTATGGCTCCGTCTTTCTTCACTCTATCATTATGTAACCGTTTGTTGGTTCGTTAATCTGTTTCACTGGGTGTATAATTTATTTCTATGTCTATGCCCTCATCTGAAGGATACTATGGGTGGATGTGACCGGTAACACTATTAATCAAGTTATTCTCTATTTGAAGATATATTTATATTATTAGATTTCTCGCATTTTAAGTGATGGTATTCGATTTATGTTATCATGATTCTCACATTTTAAGTTATGTTATTCAGTCCATGTTATTGAGTTCATGTATTTCGAGTCATGATAGTCGATTTACATTATCAAGCCCATGTACTTCGAGTCATGCTATTCGGTTCGTGTTATCGGGCTCATGTATTTTGAGTCATGCTCTTCGATTTATGCTATCAGGCTAATGCATTTCGAGTTATGTTATTCGATTCATGTTATCAGGATCATGTATTTCGAGTCATGCTATCCGGATTATATCATCGGGTAGATGAATTTCAAGTCATGCTGTTCGGTTCGTGTTATCAATATATGTATTTCGAAGCATGCGGTTCAGTTCATTTTATCAGTACATGTATTTCGAGACATGTTGTTCAGTTCATGTTATAGATACATGTATTTCGAGATGTGCTGTTTTATTTATGTTATCGAATTAATGCATCTCGGAACATGCAATTCAGTTCATGTCATCGAATTCATACACCATGAATCATGCGGTCTATTCCAAGTCAGCGGAGTCATGTTGTTTTGAAATGTACTGTTCCGATCACGCTAGTCGTGACACCCGAGCGAGTGCTAATCGGCTCATGGCATCCAATGTGTGATTTTCCGTTTAGTTCGTGGTACTCGATTTCTTTTGGTATTATTTGTTTTAAGCCATTTTGTGCACATCACTTGAATTCTTCGGTTGCATATCGTTAATTCAAGTGTTGATCATTACTGTATTCTTGCTAAATCAGAGATTCATACGCGTTGCTACCAACGATTGTGTGTGATGCTCGCTTAGCATACGGTCGATATGGATTGTGGGGTATATGTCCTAGGTTTTTAGCGAGGGCTAGTTCGGATTCTGTCCAGATATCATGTCTCGTAAGGTAAACTGGATGTGGGTCGCTACCCATCTAGTTCACTAGAACCTGAAGCTTTATTTGGATAAGAAGTCTGAAGCTCTAAATTTTTGTTTATCATTAATTAAAGTATTGGGTTGGTTTATTCTATGGTGATCAATGTGAACCAATGTGAATCTATGTGATTGAGTTGGGATACTTTGAAGAAATCAATGTTGCATCCATTACTCACATGAGTCTCCTAAACCCCCAATCTCGCCCCTAAAGTAGGGAGACTACGGTCCATTATCTTTGGTTAGTCTTTTGGTTGATTCTGGTTCGGTCGTAATGTAATCATCAGATCTATTACTCAGTTTCTGTTGGTCGCCCTATGTTGTTGTATCAAGCTCAGTTGTATGATATTTGATGTGTAGAATAGGGTGTTCCTCGAAGACAAACAATACTCACTAAAGGTATTAAAGATGTGGCGGGTTAGTTGCGGTACACCCTATATATAAGCATCGGTAATTTCTTTAGGGTGCATTGGGAGTCGGACCGAGATCAGTGTGTGTGTGTGGTATGTTTCTGATCATTGGTTATATCACAATCCATTCTCCTTAGTCGTCATTCCAAACCTAACCCTTGTGGCC